>PVJI01025255.1:0-20732 GCA_004026765.1 Micronycteris hirsuta | reverse complement strand
TGAGCACAGCTCCGTGTGACTCCTGTGTGAGCAAGTGTGGATCATGTCTGTGGGATGGGAATTCTCTAATAGGAATTTGGCAAAGGTGTATCTTAAAAAATTCCGGCTTGCTGATCTCTGAATATTGCTTTCACCTGGTCCTGTCTGCCACCGGATCTGAATTTACATCCCAATGCCTTGCTATGAGTAATCCTACCTGCTCTGCTTAATCCCATGAATAGTCAATCCTATGTAAATTGCTAATGCCCCGGATAAAAACCCTGGCTGGGCTAGCCACGGGGCTTTTTCCTGGGAATGGGAGGAATCAGCCACGTAGCCCTGGTATTACTTTCCCCGCGTGTCACGGTATGACACGCACCGAGTCACGGCAACCACGGGTGTCGGCAGGCCCGACCTACCCCGTGTCAATGGAACTGCCTTTTGACCCAGCAATTCCACTACTGGGATTATACCCTAAGAATCCTGAAAAACCAACTCAAAAGAACCTTTGCACTCCTATGTTCATAGCAGCACAATTCACAATAGCCAAGTGCTGGAAACAACCTAAGTGCCCATCTACAAATGAATGGATCAAGAAACTATGGTACATTTACACAATGGAATTCTACGCAGCAGAAAGGAAGAAGGAGCTTATACCCAAGGAGGTGGCTTGGACTGAACAGATTCCATGCATTTCTGTGCTAATTTGGGTTGGCAGCTCAGTGATTGTTCTATACACAACGTTAAAGCCCTAGAAACAGACAGCTGAGTAGTAACCATGGAAGCTCTCTTCCGCCCTCTCTTGGATCCTATGGGTTATCCATATATTCTGTAGGCTTTTTTTTTTCCCATGGGAAACGAAGCTAATGTCTAGAGAAATGTTTGATTTCAAGCATAATTTCTATGTAAGTGTTTTATGATGGAAGGGTATCCAGGATAAATTAATTTCAATACATAACAGTTTAAACTGTGGACTGTAAATAACTTATATTTCTGAGTTGCTATAAAGATGATCACTTAAGAAATAGCTCTTTTTTCAGCATGATGTTTTGGTAAGGTATAAGAATAATTTGTTGCTTCTTTATAATTTGCAATAGATTTGCTTTTGCCTGACTGATATTTGAAAAATAAACCAATTCACTCATTACTGAGTAATCAGTGGCCTTCCTGGACTTAGTGTTACTTTTAATTGTTCTTCATTACACAACTAAATATTTATTGCTTGTTATTTTCAAATGACTTAAGAAACATTCCTTACAGAGGGGAATAAAAAAAAGTAAAGGATGAAAAATGGGCTTACAACACAATTTGCTCTTATTTCTTGGCAAGCTGAAACTAAACACATGTATCAGTGAGTGAAAATCAAATCTACAAGTATTTACTGAAATCTGTCTAGGCAAAAGGCTCTTTTTATAAAAGTTGTGGTGTGCAATCAAAAACATGTATCTAAAAATTGCAGAAAATGATACCTGTCTCTCCCCTCCTCTTTTTTTCTCTCCTCCCATTTTCTAATTGTAGAAAAGAGTAGGAATAAAACTATAATAATTATAAACCTACACTAAGAAGAGTAAAGAAATACTGTAAAAAGCAGTAATTTGAATATTGTGCTTTTTATTTAACACTTGTAAAGTCAAGCATGCATGGAACAGAATGTAATAACAATTCTGCTAGGCAGTGTTTTTTTAAGATCTCCATTTTGGGAGGAGCCAGGTAATTAATTGTCCTTTGGGAGACCTTAGATGGGAACTAAGCAGCCTTTGAATATTCTGAACGTTAGAGGTGATGTCATGAGAAACAGGAAGGGGCTGAATCCAAAGATGAAGGTATAAGTGTGGTTGGAATTAGTCATCTTGTTTAGCAGAAAAAGCAGGAAAGCAGAGTGGAGGGTCAAACTTCCAAGCTGTCGTTTATTGGTATAGTACTTCTGTCCTACAAATTTGCTTGAAAAGGAATAGGATAAATGTTATCCTCAGTCTGTCTTCAGGGAAATCTTGTATCAAGCAGGATCAGACAGGCAAAAAGAAATTACCCTTAGAAGCAGAAGGAAAGAATTTGATGTAGAGAATTAAATTCTGGTGAAACCATTAGAAAGGGGCAGCACAGACCTCTGAAGCCAGGGGGGTGAGGCAGGCATAAAGAACTGGAATCACTGGAAACTGCCGGTGATCTTGGCTGTTTGTATGACCAAAGTGTTCATTCTCATTGGAAAGCCAGCTGTTTATACAGAGGTGGGCAAAAGTAGATTTATAGTTGTGAGTATGTGAAACATGGTTTATTCTCATATTTATTTAATTTTTGTGTTATTTATTTGCATTACAACTATAAAACCTACTTTATCCCACCACTCTATATTGTGTAGCCAGTACTTCTTCCTACATTTTTTTGATATCATAAAGTCTTTCTTCATGTAAAGTTTTATATTTTATGTAGTCACATCTGTCATTAATTTTTGTGGCTTCTGGATTTGTGTCTTATTTAGGGAAATTTTCCCCAGTGCAATAAAGCAGAGATATCATTCTATATTTATTCTAATATTTAAATAGTTTCATTTTTTTGTTTTATTTCAATCATCTGGGTTTAATTTTACATATCATCCTTCCAGATTGACCTACAGAATCAACCTGTAAATTTTTATTTAAAATATTCTATAAATAGTTTCACTGTAGTCAGGTTAAATATGTGAATAAAAAGAGAATTTCAGTTATTATAATATTGAATTTTTGCAGAAATAATGTGTCTCTCAATTTATTACCATCTTTGATCTGTCAATAAAATGTTATAGCTTTCATTATTTAATTTTAATTCTTTGCCTTGTAGGTTAATCCCTAGGTATTTTATGTTTTTTTTTGGGGGGGGGAAGGGAATCATATTTCTTTTACTTTTCTAAATTGTAATCAGTAATAGATAGAAAACATTGATTTCGGTAAGTATTTTGGCATCTAGTCACATTCTCAAACTCATCTAAGATTTTTAGGGTTTTTTATTCTTATGTTTCTTTATAAGTCTAGAACAAAAAGACAATTTGTGTCTCCCGTTTTTTTTTTTTTTTTGCATTATTGCAGCAGGAAAAACATTTAATGTAGTGTTGAACAGTGAAAAGAATAACAGGTACCTTGTTATACTTCTGCCTGTAATGGAAACCTTTCTAATATTCATTATTAAGGATCATTTTTGCTGCAGTTTTCTAATATATATCATTCAAGGATATCCATCTATTCCAAACTTAACAATTTTCACCAGGAATAGTGGTAAATTATCAAATTATTTTGGAACTCATTGAAATTATTTAATAGCATGAGTTTTCTTCTTTTTCTCTGTAAATCAACAAATTATTTGAATAACTTCTCTTTTATTGAACATTCTCTTATGGATCTCTATAGGAGCTATCAGTTTTGGTTACTTATGTTAGACAATTTATTTTACGTTATTGGTTTTCTGCCACGATCTAGAGGTTAAATATTGTTGTTATTTGGGTGTATTTCTGTTGCAAAGTAGAATTTTTTAAGCAATTTTTCCCCCCAGAGAGTGAGGCATGAAGAATGAGGCTGGACTCTCTCGGTTAAGGGTAGGACACAGGGAGTGAGTGGTCCCTCTAAACCCTCAGTCATGTCCAGCAAGGTCAGCCTTCTCTGAGGTCTGCGCACAGAATGAGGCCTGTCTTCACCACGGACTGAAGGATATGATTCAATTAGCTGCCTGGGGTTCCTGGTGAACTGTATAAACTTTTGATTTTCAACTCAGTCTCTGTTTAACAGGCAGGAGCTCTGCCATTGAGTCCTGCACACACTCAATCCTCTAAACAATGTTAGAGAAAAGTAACCCTCTACTCCCACTGCCAATAAAACCTTAATGTGTATTGAAATCTTTAAGTGTATTATGGTGACCAACATCGGTTAATAAAATGTAGGTTTCCAGTGTACAGTTCTATTATGCATCTTCCGTATAGTACATGAGTGTGTTTACCACCTGAAGTCAAATCTTCTGTACCATGTATTTGACCCCCTTTTCTCTTTACTGCCTTCCCGACTCCCTCTTCCCACCAGCCGGTAACTGCCTGCTGGCGCCTGTGTCTATGAGTTTTTGTATGCTTGTCTTATTTGTTCATTTGTTACTTGCAGTTTTATATCTCACATATAAGTGAAATCATATGGTTCTTGAGGTTTTCTGACTTATTTCACTTAGCATGATATTCTCAGGATCCATCTATGTTGTTGCAAATGGAAGTATTTCATCTTTTCTTGTGGTTGAGTTGCAATGATATTCGCACCCCTGTATTCACTGCAGCATTATTCACAGTGCCAAGACATGGGCAGAACCAGACTGTCTCTCACTAGATGATTAGATAAAGAACATGTGGTACATGTATACAATTGAATTCTTTTTTATTTGCATAGTACATTCCTTTAGTTTGTTTCTTTAGTTGTAAATGGGCATCATAATAGTAACTGTTTTAGGCTAGTAAAATAAAAAAAAAATAGTAACTGTTTTATAAATTTCTCATGAGGATTTAACAAGCGATATACGTCATTTACTGAGGACAGTTTCTGGCATCCCTAAATTGGAGCTATAACTGCAGACGGTTATAACTGTGTGTATCAATTTGGAGTTGACTCCTCTCACTTATTCCGAGGATAAGTGTATTAGTATCATTAGTTTTTACCTACTATCATGTAGCAAATGACCACAAATTTAGCAACTTAAAATAGCACACATTTGTCATCTCACAGTTTCTGTAGGTCAAAAGTCCAGAACAGATTAGCTGGAGCTTCTGTTTATGGCCTTGCAGGGCTGCGGTCAAGCGCTTGGCTGGGCTGCATTCTCCTTAAGAGACTTGACTGAGGAAGAATCCATCTCCAAACCTACTAAAGATGGTGGCAGAATTTATTTCCTGTGATTGTAGGACTGGAGGCAGCTGTAAACTTCCAGAGACTATCCTCAGGCCACCAGTGGGTCAAGTAGTCTTAGATGATGTAAACATGGAAGCATATCCCATCGCAGTTCCAATGTTCTGTTCATTAGAAGCAAATCACACCTGTGGACAGCAGCTTTTCTCCCACCCTGGAGTGCCCAGTTTAGCCTTCCTGATGGCTTGCTCTGTGGATCTGGGACTTGTCAGCCAACTTTCACAGTTGTGTACGCCAATATCTTTCAATCTTTTTGTCGCCATCCATCCATCCATTCCACTGTTTGTTTGTTTGTTTGTTTTTCCTGGTTAAACTCTGACTGCTATAATCACCATAATCTGAGGTGACATGGACCTTAGAGTCCATACATGTCTATAAACGTGTGTGGTGGCTGTCTCTCACACACCCTCCAGATTCTATTTCCATCCTTCTCCACCAGGTCTGTCCTTGAGAGGCCATCCTCAGTGGGCTGCATCAGTAAGGCTTCTGTGCGCTCTGTATTCAGAGAGGATTCATTCTAAAGTAGATCCTGACAGCAAATCAGAGGGTGAAAGGAAGGAAGCTGGGATAATTGCTCCTTCAGCAACTTTGCCGCTGAGCCAGTCTCACGTCCCCTACCCAAGGCCGCGGCTCCTGTACTGAGTCCGTCTTCTACCTCCCGCGCCCACCACTGCACTGTAGGAGCTGTAGTAGCTCCCAGATATCACTAGCAAAGGGTGATGCTCCATCTCAGACTGATTTCTTGGAACCCCGCCCACACCACTTCCAATTGATTTTTAATATGGTCTTTATTTAATTAACATATTTGAGCAATCCAACTCTGTTCAGGCCCCAGGTTGACAGGTCAGGGAGGCTGAAAAGCTTTGCATATTATTTCTGATCATACAGCTCCTACTAATACTACTATATAGTCAAGTATTAAAAATAGACAAGATAGGAGGGACTGGAAACATGAGCCATACTGCAAATTGAGAGAAAACACTGAACCTCCATTACTGTGCAGATCTGCTGTATTAGCAATCTAGAAAACGGTAGCAAGTGATAAAATGAAGTTTAGTTGATTCTCTACCTATCCTAAGAGGACAAGAAAAAACACCAAGTACCTGCAACTAAAATATGAATGATCTTTTGGTTTGAATTTAAAGGACCATTGCTGAAATAAACTCATCATGTAGTTCCTCAGATGTAAAATACTTTAAATTTAAAATTTGAAACTTTTCATCCAAAAATTTCAAAGCAGTTTTCAATGCAAATGATAAGAACATCAGATAAATCTGGATTCCCATCTCACAATATGTTCCTTATGTAAGTAGAGAGGTTGACGGCCTTGTGTTTTAAGGGGATTTTTAAGTCATTCCATTAATGTTTGTTATGTTAACTATCCCAGTTGCTAGTTCAGTTCATAAATCATTAGTTTTTCTTAATACTGCAAATAAAAATGATCAAGTTTATCAATTTCTTATTAAAATTTCATCTAGTTTATTCTGCATTCTTGCCAGCAACTAAAGTAAAAAAAAGCAGTTAATATATTGTGAGGCAAATTAGGTGCTATACTACTGGACCAGCTGTCAATATTTTACCAACTCAGTTTATTACAAAGATTTATCAGTGGAAAAATATAATAATAAATAATGATCAAAGTTATATACCAACATCACCGAGAGTTATTGAAATCATTTGAAATCCCTTTAATGGTCCAAAATAAAATGCATGTAAAATGGTAAGTAAGAAAGTCACCATTGTTGTCCAGAAATATTTTCACTAAACATTTAAAAGCATCTGATTCCCTTTAACAGTTTCAACATTTAAGGATTTTAGACACTACTGATTTTAAAACAAGACCGTTTACACCAAAACACATGGCATCATACAAGTTCACATGCCAAAGTCTAGAATATGGACATTACCTTTCAAAGCGTTACATTTTGTGTTGCTAAAAAGGTTTGGGATCTTTTAGGGATTTGGTTCAGAAAGACTATTTCAGGCCCTATTTCTGAACACCTGTTATGTGCCAGAAACCTTGAGAGGTTTGAAAAGGTTTGGGGGTAAAAATGTACAAAGTCAGACCACAGACGTGTAAGCAAACAATTTCAGTCCGAGCTGATGAGTGCTCTGATGGAGAATGACTAAATGCGTGCACACTTTCAGACCTGCCTGAAAGAGGCAGGAAAGACTTTACAGAAAAGAGAGCAAGAGAACCATGACGTAAAGAAGACCGGGAGCTGGCCAGGAAGATGTGTGGGTAAAAGCATGCAAATAGGTTTTACCTGTTCTTATTACTTCGACCATCATCTATCTGCTAATGTCTCTGAAAAGTTTTTATCTTCAGTTTCAATGTGTCTTCTGTCTAAACACTCATATCAAATTACTAGTAGAATACCCCCATTCAAACGTGCCAACGGAAGCTGAAATTTACTCTATCTGGTTTTATCTCGACCCGGTCCCCCTCTAAACTGTTCCTTGTCTTGAATTCTCCATATCATTAAATGCTCTCATCTGCTGCGTAGTTGAACAAACAAAACTCTTGGACATCAGCTTTGAATCCCCATTTTCTTTCCTACCCTGTATTGAATGAGTCACCAAACATAGCCAGGCCTACTCATGTTATTTTTCCTAAGACAAAAGGTTTTTTTCTCCATAGGTCTGTGCTTTGGTTCAAGTTACACATTTTCTCCCTTGAAATCTTATAATAATGTCCTAATTTGTCATCCTACCTTCTTTGGATTCCATCAGTTCTATTCTTCAAACTATTGTTAATGCTGCCTATCTGAAAAACACATTTGATTGCATCTCTCTCTGGTTCGATGTCTTTAAATGGATTCTGTTTATTGAGGAAATTGTGGCATAAAAACCTGTTCATGACCTGGGTTCCCCTGCCTTCCCAACCTCACTTCTATTTCTGTGCCTCATATGACCTGCTCTCCAAAAGGTACTATGCTTTAGCTATGCTTGAGTCTTCATTAATCACCTAATTCTGAGGGACTTTGAAAATTCTTTCCATCTTTTCAGTAAATTTTATTTATTTTCAAAATTCTTTTCTGGTGAAACTTATTCCAGGAAGACCCTTCCAATCCATCTCCCAAAATTCACACTCTCCCTCCCACTTAGATGTTCCCTCTTTTACTTGGCAAACAACCTGGGTTGTCATACTGCATTTTAACTATTTCCTGAGCTTTTTCCCTCATTGCACTGACCTCTAAAGCTCACCTTGAGTATTTCAAAAGTAAATATATTGGCTATAGCTACTGGTAAATAGTCATTTTCTGCAATACAACTATTTTTTGATGTAGGGTTTATTTTTGTTTGTTTTGTTTTTAGGTTTTATTTATTTATTTTAGAGAGCAGAAGGGAGGGACAGAAACATCAATGTGTGGTTGCCTCTTATGCTCCCCCTACTGGGGACCTGGCCTGCAACAGAGGCATGTGCCCTGACTGGGTGTTGAACCTGTGACCCTTTCGTTTGCAGGCCAGCATTCTATCCAACTACACCAGCCAGGGCAACAAAACAACTATTTTTTACATAATGTAGTTTTATTAAGGAGCTTAAATATAGAATAACTTTTTTGAAAATTGTCATTTAAGGCAACCATGTTTTTCATCCTTAAGAGTGTGTTGGGAAATTGATAAAAACTGGATAATTGACAACATTCTTCAATTCTGAATACTTCTAAAACAAAAAAATATATATATTTACTCTAAAAATAGGTAATGAGTTCTTATCATATGTAGGTTAGTATACCAAGACTAAAGTACAACAGTTAATTAAGATGGCATCATATAATCCATAAATTTATGTGAGTTTATATTGCTGTGCATAGGGCTAGGAGACAAGTTGCCTAAGTTTGAATTGGAACTCTTATACTTCCTAGCTAAAGTTATGGAGTAGGACCATGCATAACTAATTTAGAGTAATAGTATAATGTATCATAATTTATTAGAGCTTTCAAAATTCGTTTACACTCTTTATCTCATTCAAAGGTTTCTCAGATTGATATTTTTATTCTATTAAAATCTGGTTATAAATTAAAATATATTAATGCACATAAAATTCTTATAACCCTATCAGGTACATAGTATATTTTTTATAAATATCGATCATTACTGGTCTTGTTATATGAAACACAGACTGACTCTACCTGGCTGAATACTTAAGTAATGAGATCCAGATCCAGCTCTTTAGTTTCTTCTTCATGCAACTTAAAGGAACTCGTATTGAACTTCCAATAAGGCACAAACTTGCCCGGCTGGTGTAGCTCAGTGGATTGAATGCGGGCTGGGAACCAAAAGGTCCCGGTTCAATTCCCAGTCGGGGCACATGCCTGGGCTGCAGGCCAGGTCCCCAGTGAGGGCCATGTGAGAGGCAACCATATATTGCTCTTTCTCCCTCCCTTCTCCTCTCTCTAAAAATAAATAAATAAAATCTTAAAAAAAAACCCAATAAGGCACAAACTCTGCTACTTTGGAAGAGCCAGTATGTGTACTAGCAGGTATTACAGGTGCACCAAATGCATGAGTGAGCAGTGAGAACACTCACACATTAATCAAGTCTCTCCAGGACATATGATGCCTTGGTCATATGATGATTTCTCTGAAAGACAATTGAACTCCATTTGCTCTGGTTAAACATTAGACGCATATCTAGAATAGGAAAATTTACAGAGAAAGGAATTTCATTTGTTGCCCAAGGCTGGCTGGGGAGGATAGGGTGGGAGTAAAAAATGTGAAGTGACTGCTAATTGATACAATTTGGAGTGAGAAAAATGTTAAAAAGTTGGATTATGGTGATGGCTGCTTAACCCTGTAAATAAACAAAAAACAACGAATGCTACAATTTACATGAGTGAACTTCACGTTATGTAAATTATAAATAAAAAATGATATTTTTTAATTTATTTTATTTTATTTTTTAATTACTTTATTGTTGTTCAATTACAGTTATTTGCATCCTCTAAAAATGATATTTTTTTAAAGAAGGAAAAGTAAACAAGAAAAATTTGGACATGAAGCACACATGCTTTTGAAAGAGTGAATGAGTTCACTTGTAGAAATTATTAAAACATTGTTATTTTCTAGGAAGAGTCAGACCTCTCCAAATCATTTTATATTTAGTCTTCTGCCTATTGAAAGCTACTTTAAAAATGCTTAGTTTTAGTCTTATTTTTAGTAACCATAGTTAGAATTTTGACAGGTTAATTATACTTGACTGCCCCCTAGTGCTCAAAAAGGTAACTGCTCTATTTTAAGTATCATAACTATGATAGGACAATCTCAGGCAGCAAACTGCGTTATGGATTTCAAAACCCCTTTACCACACTCAGCTTTTACAAAGTGCTATGAATTTCATGTTATTATTATACCTATGATGGAGAATAATAATATATAATGTTATGGATATATAATAATGTTAGATAGATGATAGATAGATTTCAAAATTCCATCACAGTTTTCCACACTCAGCTTTCACAAAAGTGCTATGACAGTTTATTATTATACCTATGGTGGAAAATAATGTTGTATATTTTATATATAACACATATAAACTCTATCCATTATTTTATCTCACTAGTGTCTGCCCATCTCTGCTTTTTTTTTTTCTGAATGAGTGTGATAATCACAGAATGCTGCCCTTCCGGTCACTGGGGTCATTATATGACCCCCAAATATCCTCAACCACCTACCTCATATGACTGACAAGAGAATAGCTCGTGGGCTGGGTCAGTGTTTAAACTGACCTAGTCAGGAAGTCTGACACCTTTAAACACGGGTAATTAACTAAGGCCCTTTCCTCTTTGATCATAAGCCAGAGCTGCCCATGAACATTGTCTTCCTATGGGTGAAGCTAATGTTAGAGAATAAAACCACCCTGCGGAGAAAAGAGAGACAAAGGACAGACTCTATGGAATTCAACTTTGGGGTCCTGTAGTCCGCCTGAGACGTGCGCTGTTCTCACTCTTCCTATGGCGTGGCACCGGGGCCAAAAGTTAATTTTCTTAAGTTTCAATAAATTGGATTTCTGGATTTTAAATCAAACAATTCATTCAAAACCAATGCATAAACAAAACGATGGCTTCTTTACATTGACACATTAATGAGTGGAGTTTGTTCAAACTATTCGCTCTTAATATCCCATTGCATAGGAGACATAGATGAAGGTTTATAAATCATAAAAAACAATAAATTGACAAGGATTAAGTACAAAACATGAGTATTCACAATACCCATAGAGGATTAAATTCCTGCTTTACGAAAAAAATATTCTCATATTGAGTAACATAAACCAAGCTATATTTTATTTGTTGGAGAAAACATTTAAGTAATGATACAGGAATATTGAAAGTGAACAAGGGAAGATTACTTTTCAGGACACCTATATCACCATCATTTAATAAAGCACCAATGGGTCAAAACTATAAATGCAACTCTAATTTTGACTTATTATATTTACTTTACATTTTGGAACTATTGTGATAACACTCTAAACATAAACACTCAGCTGTCTACTACCCTCTGAAAACTGTGCTCATTCAATATTTAGTAATTTTATTCACTATACTTGGGAGAGAGCTACTCTGCCTTCATTATTTGAAATCCTGCACTTAGAACCTTGGCCAAGGTCATAAAGTAAAGGAAGTTCTGCTACTTGGAGCCTCTCTTTGTGAAGACCTGCTGTCTCCTAGTCTCTGCTCCCAGACCTTTGCTGCACTTGAAAAGACCATTGCTGTTTTTCTTTGTATTTTAGCTTGTCGGTAAGCGACCTAACACATACATTCTCCAAGGTACAAAAGAGCTGAATTTACAAAATCTTCTCAATAAATGATTGCTTTCACACCATGGGCTCCTGAGCTGGATCATCAGCCACAAACACACTTGCTCCAGGGGGAAAATTCTTTACTTTATTTTCTGAGAAATATGGAGAAATTAGGAAATTCTTGTGAAATAAGGAATTTCATGATGTTCGGAAACTATCAGGTCATTATTTCCACAAAACTCTTTTTAATAAGCACACATTTCTGCCATCCCATAACATGTCAACTTTCCTTTCTTTTCTCAACAAGGGGGATTTCTCTGACTCCTCAGAGGTCTCTGTTGGAATAAAGAAATTAGCGAAGTCTGTCCTGACCTTCCAGTAATACTTTTCTCATTCTCTTCATTATATTCAAGAAGAGGTTATATCCTTCCTCAATTAAAAAAAATGATTAAGCTGACTGCTGTGTGAACATGTGTCACAGGAAAAAAGAAGTTGATTATTAAGGAAAGAAAAGTATCTCTTTAATGTTAAGTGTTGTTCTTAGTGGGAAAAATCTACCTATGAAGGAAAAAAATAGGATCATCAATATTTTAGATCTACAATAACTCATCTGTCATGCTAATTTTCACTCATGGTTTCTATTTCCATTTTGGAAATGTATATTCCACTCCTTCTTACACATGCACACAGACACACACACAACGCTCTTCCGATATTTTTTTCTGTCCTCACTCTTTGCCTTGGATTCAGCAATGGGCACAAATTTCCAAGCTTCTGCTTTTGGATGTTATCACAGACTTGCAATCTGACTCCAGGCAATTTTGTGTAGGTCCAGATTCTGGTCAGGAAGCTGTTTCTGCTGTATTCTCCCAGAAGCATGGGGTTACTTTAAGCATTGATTATGTGCACAGTCTTGTTCCTTGGTGGTTGGCCTTCAGAAAGTCTGGCAGTGTCTCTGACTCCAGTTCTATCACTTTTCATTTGCCCCAGCCCCAGCCCATCAGGGAAATTTGAACAGAAATTATAACAGTGCTCTTATCAGTTTGGTCAGCTCTGACATTTACCTACATTTCAGCTTCTCAGTTTCTTCTAGGTTCTGAATTCTACATTAAGGGTGATCACAAACTGTATTTTTTTACTAAATCTTAACTCTCTTAGATTCCTGGACTCTTTTTGTCATTGTTTAATGCAGTTTTTTTTTTTTTTTTAAATTCTTATTAGTTAAAAGTCTAATCTTTGGCCCTGGCCAGAGTGGCTCAGTTGGCTGGAGCATCATTTCATAACCAAAAGGTTGCAGGTTCTATTTCTGGTCACAGCACATATCTAGGTTGCAGATTTGATCCCCAGTCCAATTCAGGCACCTGTGATCCTGGTCTCAGTGTAAACCAGGTGTGTACGGGAGACAACCTATCTAGGCTTCTCTCTCACATCGATGTTTCTCTCTCTGAAAAGCAATGAAAAACTGTTCTCAGTTAAGAATTTTAAAAAATCTAATCTTTAACAGGCCATGACTATTAAGAACACTATTAAACAGAATACTTAACAGGTTTTCTTAAAAAAAAAGATTTATTGAATAAAATTTATAAACCAAAAACTTCAGTCATCGTAAGTGTACAATCAGTAATTTTTAATAACCGCCCTGGCTGGTGTAGCTCAGTGGATTGAGTGCGGGCCTGCAAACCCAAAGTGTCGCTGGTTCGATTCCCAGTCTAGGGCACATGCCCGGGTTGTAGGCCTGGTCCCCAGTAGTGGGCATGTGAGAGACAACCACACATTGATGTTTCTCTCCCTCTTGCCTTCCATTCCCCTCTCTCTAAAAACAAATAAATAAAATCTTTAAAAAATAATTTTTAATAACCTTACAGGGTCACTATGGCACTATTACTACAATCTGATTTTAGAACTTTTTATTAGCCAAAAAAATTTTCATGTGTACATTTACAGTCAAAATCCACACTCATTCCCATGCCAGAAAAACCACTGTCTCTAGAAAATTGCTTCTTTGGATATTTCATGCAAATGGATAACACACTATGTAGTCTTTTATCTAGTTTCTTTTACTTAGGTTAATGTTTATGAAGTTCACTCAAGTTGTGGTATAACTCAATACTTTATTCCTTTTTTTCCCAAGTAATATTCTGTTTTATGGTTATACTGCGTTCATTTATGTGTAGACCAGTTAATGGATATTTGAATTATTTTTACTATTGGGTTGTTATGCGTAAAGCTGATGTGAACATTCAGAATATGCACACATGCGGACATAGCTTTTCATTTCTTTAAGGTAGATTCCTAAACGTGGAATTGTTGATTTGCATGATAAGTTTGTTTAACCTTTTAAGAAATTATCAAACTATTTTCCAAAGTGATTGTATTATTGTCTTCACAACTTCAACACTTGGTTTTGTCTGTTTTCATGTTATAGCAATGTGTGTGTTGAATAGTACCTTCTTGCATGCTAAACTTACCTTTACCTGCTTATAAATAAATAACGTTGACCACATTTTAATTCAGATGTCTCCTAGGTAAAATGTCTATACAATAAGTGTTTTGTTTGCCCATTTTTTAACTGAGATATTTATCCTGTCTTACTGGGTTTGAAGAAATTTTTTGTGTCCTAGACACAAGTCCTTTACCAGATCTATAATTTGCAAATAGTTTCTCTCAGTCTGTAACTAGTATTTTAACTTTCTTATCACTGTTTTTGATGCCCAAAAGGTTTAAATTTTGATGAAGTTCAATTCACCAGTCTTTCCTGTTTGGCTCATGCTTTGTCGGTGTATGTGAAAACCCTTTGCTAAGTGTACGCATTCTCAATTGGGCATATCAGCCTCAAAAGGGTGAACATAGGTTCTTCCTCATGGATGAGAAAATCTTAGCTAGATTTAAACAATCATGCCTACTGTATCAAAATTAAAATTTCATGGGTGGTACGGTTAGATAAAAATATTTTAAAATCTCTTTAAAAGGGTAATCATGAAAACATGTTTGAGAAACACTAGCGTAACCCCAGAATTTCTCTGTGATTTATCCCAGAAGCATTAGAGTTTTATTCCTCAATTTAGACTTCAGAGCAACATGAGTTAATTTTGTTCATGATGTGAGGTCAGGGTTCGTTTATTTATTTGTATCTTTATTTTTTATATGAGTACTTAATTATTATTCCTGCACTACCTATTGAAAAGACTGTATTTTTCCACTGAATTGTCTTGTACCAACCAATTGGTACAAACCAATTGATCATAATTGTAAGGGCTCATTGTACTCTCCGTCTGCTTCCATCGATCTACATGTCTGTGTTTCAGTCAATGGCACATTGTTTTGAAGTTGCATAGGGTAAGTCCTTACCTGTATTTTTCTTTTACAAAAGTAAATCGATTTGGGGAGAATTGACATGAGGCTTTCAGTCCATGAATATGTAGTATTTCTCTATCCAGGTTTGCTCTCTTCCCTCTGAGCAATACTTTGTAGTTCTCAATGAACAAATCAATGTGTGTTCTGTTAAATTTATTTACATTTAATTCCTTTTAATGCTATTTTAAATAGAATGACTTTTTAATTTGACTGTTGGATTATCCAGTGCTAGTATGTAAAAAACCATATGAGGTCTATTATTTTGGGGTAGTTCTAGATTTCTAGAAAAGTAGCAAAGACAGTAAAAACAGAAAAGGTTTCTGTGTACTCCATACCCATTTCCTTATTATTAACACTTTATATGTTATGCTCCATTTCATAATGTATGCTCCATTTCACAAAATTAATAAACTACGATTGACTGTTGTTAACGGAAGTCTATGATTTATTCAGAGTTTCTTAGTTTGTATTTGTTGACCTTATTTTACTTCAGGATCCCAACCAGGATATGGCATTACATTCAGTCATCGCATCTCCTTAGGTTTCTCTTGGCTGTGATAGCTTCTCAGATGTTTTTTTGTTTATTTTTTTATGACTTTGACATCTGAGGAGCACTGGCCACATATTTTGTGGACTGTCCTGATTAAAATTGGACATTTTTCTCATGAAGAGACTGGAGAGGGTTTTGGGAAGGAGGACCACAGAAGTAAAGTACTGTTTTATAACATAGTGTCAAGTACACATCCAATAACCTGGCTTGTCATTGTTGACGTGAACCTTGCCCCTGCGGCTGAGGCAGTGTGCTTGTCAGGTTTCCCTGCTGCGCGTGCACCCCCACGTACTGTGTTCTTTGGGAGGAAGTCTCTGTATACGGCACATGTAAAGAGTGGAACATCTACACAAATTATTTGTAATTATTCTACACGGAAGAGTTTTCTATTCCCCCATTTATATTTTTCTCATATTTCTATTAGTATGGATTAATGGAGAGTAACTTTATATTTTAGGTTTAATCTAATACTGTTTTATTTATTTTGTTGCTCAATTTTCCCCAGGTTTGATCATTGAAAACTCCTTTAGCTGGCAATCATGCACCTTTGACACATTCATATTATTGTGGGGTTTGTTTTGTTTTGTTTGTTTTGAGTAGTGCCTAAACTTCTGAAACTATTTGATGCTCCAGGATCACCTTATATATTTGCTGTTCACACCATGGAATTATCCGTTTTTTCAAGGGTAATGGGTCCTCTTATTGGGGAATGGTATTAGAACCTAAGATCTACTGAGAGGAAGGTTTATTACTACAGGGTGTCATTAATTCTGGGCCCTCTCAGCCAACAGAGCAAGTTATGAGGTCTGTCCAGAAGAAATCCAACCATTGTTATTGTAACAAGAACAGTTTGTGCGACATCAGTTTAACCTGGCAGCAGCAAAGGAGAGAGAACTAGAATGCACATGTGTGAACAATGACTTCACTGTACTAGTCAGTGGGGGTGGTAGACACTGTTGAGTGAGGATGGGTACTGTGTGGTCATTGCATTCAAAATGACTGAGGGAGTAGAGCAAGAAATCAGCCTCAAATTTTGCATTCAGCTTTAACATTCCTCCACAGAATCTATTCAGATGATTCAGAAGGCTGCAGCTATGCGTGACAAGGTGCCCACTCATGCATCACATCTCATGCAGAGGTTTTGGCAAAACATCAAATCGCCCAGGTGACTCAGCCTGGACTGGGGATTAAAAAATCATTATAAATAAGAAAGAATTTATTAGCATTCTGTGTTCCCCCATGACTTGAAATTTGGTGTTCTGGCAAGAACTGTGGAGACAATTCAAAGTTGGCTATTTAACCATTTTTTTCCCACTCTTAAACATGGTAAAGATCTAAAGTGAATAGTGAAGATGCTAAAACTTCCTTTTCACCATATTGAGGAAGGCATCAGAGAGTTCAGGAAAATGGTTATGTTAGAATGGTTTTCAACTTAAGGCCTTTAAGCACATTATATAACATGTCCCCTTGGAGAACGTAGAGCACATTTCCTCATCATTTTTGGGAGTTGGAGTGGATGGTTGAAATGCTGCAAATAACTGAGCTTCTTAATCAAACCGAGGCTGACAGCATGCTAGCATGGCAGAGATCAGATGACAACAGTTAAACCATCAGAGGCAAAGCAGCTGTAGGTTCCATCACGAGCAAAGACATGCTTTGTAGCCAGGGTGGCTAGATCTGCAAAGATCAGTGCTGAGAGCTAAGACAACACGGTGGTCTTAAGCATGAGATAAGTGAGCAATGGAATAGAGCATTTTTTGATTTGTATATTTTTTTAAAAAATCAGGACCTGGTGAGCAAAAGCTTTATATCAACTGCCGCAATGAAAAAAGGTCATCATTCAATCAATACCCAGATTCAATTCCATTCATGCAGATTTGTAGCTACTAATTGAAGAGCAATCTAGTTACCATGATGAAGGTAACTACGATATCATTGTTGATCATACCTTTGATTTTTCACAAATAGAGTCTGAGCCATTCGCAGAATGATCTGCAGTAGGAAAACAGAATATGCAGGCATTTGAGGAATATTAAATATGTGATCTAAGGCGAATTTTAAGAAAGTCACCAGAAATATTTTCATGGTATTCTGGCAAGAGTGGGGATAGGTTTATAGAAGTGATAAATAAAATTTGGCCAAAGCCTATGTCACAGTGGTCCCACTAGGACTATAGAGGCCCATTTATGGTTATTTTCTCCTGATCCGACCACATAAACAGGACAAACTCATTGCCTGGCTGACAACACTTGCTGTGGTTCTGTGACCTTGGAGTAAGAATCATTACTGTAATATGGCCAAGTTGAAGTCCATGAAAAAGCCCACTACCCATCCCAGTGAAAATAGAAGCAACGTTAATTGACAGAAGCTGGGGTGGCAATGCTTATAATATCACTGTTCAATCTAGGCCCTGAAAACAAATCAGAGCATGGCAAATAATGGTGGGCTACCAGCGACTAGTCCCGGAGATGCCCTCCTTGTAGCTGATTACTAGTGCTGATCAACGCAGCCAAGTGCGCTTCATATACTGTTGATCTGGTGAATGAGTTCTCTATTCCCACCTGCAGGAAAAAACGCAAACTGTACTTCACAGAGCAACGTAAATGAACTCTTTTCTCTCAGCTGTGTTAAGTCTTACATACTCTGTTACAATGTGGTTTGGGGGACCTTGAGCATCTTAACATTTCAAAGAATGTTACACTGGTCCACTCTTCTCATGATGTCATGCTAATTGGACTTAGTGAGTTGAAAGTGATGAGCACCCCAGAAGACCTAATGTAGCATATATATACCATAAGGTGGCAGATAAACGTTATGAAAATTCAAAGGCCTGTCAGTTAATGAAACTTTTACAAGTCCAGTGGTTCAGGTTTGGTCAGGATATCAGCTCTAAGATCATGGACAAGTAATAGCAACTCACACCTCTTGCCATTGGGAAAAGTACAGGCACATTTTGAGCCTTTCTTTCAGAGACAGAATGTATCACACATCAAATATGGTTCTGACTCGTTCCTTTTTTGAGTAAGTCAGATGCTGGAGCAGTAGCTATTAACCTATTGTTTCACAATAAAATGTGTGCAAATATAAGCATCCATTTCAAACAAGCAAGCATTACTTAAGTTTAAATACCTAAGTTATATATATATATCCTTTAGCATAAATAACACATATTGAACTTATAGATGCACCCATGGCCTGAAATAGGAAGGAGTGTTTATTCTCAGCAAGGAATTATTGTGACCAATTCATATAAATGTAAAGGGAAAATCTGAAACTTCTTTCTTTTGATAAGGCATAGTTTAGATTTTAACAAAGAATACTGGAAGCATTTGAAGGAACCAAGTTATTCCTTGTAGTTTCTTTCTCCTAACCTCAGCCATCCCTAAAAATTGAAATGCATAGACTCACAGAGAAAGTGAGAAAGGAGATAAAAAAGAATGATTATTAACTTTAACTAAAAAGAAGGTCTTTTCAATGGTGAATGGTTGCTTGAAAAATAATTCATTGATTTCCTTGGAATATGATTTGTATAACTTTCTTTATTCCATAGTACTCAAAGAAAGATATAGTTATAAAAAGGTCTCCTGCAGGATTGCATTAGGACCTCTGCATGATTCACATGCAAATACTTTCTGTTTGACTCAGAAAGGAGCCACAGACATTTTCAATCAAGAATAGCTCTTGGTTACCTATGGTGGACTGCCGAAGCACCAAAGAGAATATTAGAGAGAAAAAATTGACCCAAGAGTTATTGTTTTGGTATTTTGTAAGTTTTGAATATATATTTTTTTTGTCCTGGTTACCAAAATTAAGTGGAAGGAAAATTTTTAGCAGATAAGAAGTTTTTGTTTTTCTTCCCTTTTGTTATTTATATCCCTTTTTTATTTTCTTAGAAGGATTGAACTATACATTCACATTAAATATATTTTTACTTCATTCAGCGCGTTTTGTGCTTGCCAGGCAAGCTTTGTAGAAATGTTTACATTACTAGAGAGTCATCATAAAATTCAGATAGCTGCTACTGGTTGCATGGTGCTGCTTTGGGCATTGGTAAAATCAGTCATCTATCTCCATTTCCTGAAAATAATCACTCTGGGTTTTAGAGCACCTTTCACTGCTCTCCTTGAAATTATAGAATGATGACTTAAATTGCACGTATTTTAAATAAGATTTTTGTGGCAAATTTTAGTTAATATAATTTGTATGCATATTTATTCTAAAGAACTTAAAAGGTGTAACTGCTCCTTTTAGGCTTTAGCTATTTTCCCTCTCTGCTTATGTCTAATTTTCTTTGGTACATTAAGGGACTATTAAACTTCTCTAGTTTACGTGCTAGGAATTCAAAATCCTGGGAACTTTGCTATGATAGAAACCCAAGTGATTGATTACATTTCTCTTGCTGCTGCTTTCTTTAATAACAATTCAATAACATCCCATCCACCTTCATTTTCCCTGCAGCACTATTTTCAGTAACATCTTAGTACTTTCCATACATTCAACTATTTTCTCTTTTCTAGGTGTCTTATTTAGTACCAGTCGTCTAAGAGGTTAACAACCCTGGCTTCCTAAGCTTTCCCTGACAAGGAATGACTTATCTGATCAACAAGTTTGGGACAAGGAACAGGGCATACCTAACTTGTCCCTTTTTCATTTTCTGTTTGAAATCTGCTGTTCTTGGGAAGCACAGCTGTGGTCTCTTTGTAACCCAGCAGTGGGGTTGGCAGGTCTTAGGGCTGAGTGGGAAAATCTACCTATTGGCATGTTTGATACTGGGAAGCTCAGTGCTACAGCACATGTCAGGCACGTTCTCCAATGGCTTTATCAGTAATACAAATGGCATATTTGTTTCCATTTGGCAAATATCCTTGTCCCTCAAAAGTGGGTCAAAATTTGAGCAGTGAAAAGACATTTATTATCCCACTAACATACTAATAGCTAATGTATCACTACATCTTACCTTTACATTCCACAAACACAAAGACACCCCACAAACACGTACATATAATTAAAACTATATTTATTTTTTATTAATATATAATTTAAAAATAGAAGATTACATTATTCTAATTCCTGTCAAACCTCACAGAATTAACTTTCCTGCTTTTTATATTTTAACTCTCTCTATTGGCAGTAAGACACCTGATGTCTATTATTCTTTTTTTTTTTTTCCTTTTTTTTTATTTAATTAATTTTTTTT
>PVJI01025254.1:0-20717 GCA_004026765.1 Micronycteris hirsuta | reverse complement strand
GGAGGAAACAGAAAAGAAGAGAATGTATTATTTCTGACTTCTTATAGGTATTGATGTTTTAATATCTGTATGTTTTTGACCAGCTTATCAGGTCCAGAAAAATAGGATCGTCTCTGATTCAACTCCTGATTTATTTCTGCATGGTCCACAGCAACCAACATAGTCATATAAGATATCAGTACAAATGCCTGTGTCTAGGTAAGGTGGGTATTTCGGGGAGGGATGAGGTGAGTCCAAGAAAGAACAGCTCAGCTGTGCATTACATATATGGCGTGAAAACTAGTGGCTCCAACACTTACTTACCTATTGACAGAGTTGTCTGAAAAATAGTTTCCCAGGCTCCACTCAAAACTCAGTGAATTAGAATTTCTCAATGGAGAACCATGAAATCTAATTTTTAAGAAAATCTCTTAGTAGAATATTTTACAGCTAGTCAGGTCTAGTGTGTAGAGTGACATTTATAAATCTTTGCAACCAAGGAAGCCCTAGTTTCTAGATCAGACATGGTCAATTGATTTCACTTCACAAGCCATCTGTTGAAGTGACCATGAAGGACCTAGATACTCAGATTTGGTCCATGGACCAGCAGTATCTCCTAGAAGCTTGTTAGAAAACCTGAATCTTGGACTCTAAAGCAGACCTACCAAATCAAAATCTGCACTTCAACATGATCCCCAGTGATGATATGCATGTGAACATTTGGAAGTAATGTTAACAAAGTATGACATGTAGACAGACACCACCAGCGTCACTTGCCAGCTTTTTAGAAACACAGAATATTAAGTGCCATCTCAGATCCACTAAATGAGAAAGAATGTATATGGGAGGATTTAAGAATGTGTTTTTAGATCTCTAGGTAATGTTTGGCATGGTACAGTTCAAGAACTAGTGGTCTAAAGCACTCTACTAAAAAGAATTGTACAGATACACCCGAGTTTACTGCAAAATGATGTATTGATCAACTAATACTATCTACCAAGGTACAGAAGGGGAAATGTAATGAGATTCATCCAGGTATTCCTTATCTCTGCTGTAGGTAGAAAAATTAACTCATAGAGATGAAGCTTTAACACCAAATACATAGGATTTTGGAAGAAATCAAAATTGATCTAGAACAAGAATTTAAAAAATTATCAAAAAAGAAAACCAATGAACAGATTTTTTTCTCCTTCTTTTCCCCTTGACAAACTACTTAAAAAATAGAGTAAAACCCTGATAAAACTCAACATACAAGATAAGTATTAGAGGCTAGCAGGAAAAATAAGAAAGGAATTCACTTCATGTGGATAAAACAAGTGTAGCAATATATTGGTAATTGTTGAAGCTGGATGATGGCTAATGGGAATTTATTACAACATTCATTCTACTCTTGAGTTTGTGAAGTTCTTTATAACAAGTTTAAAAATAAATCCATCCAGAGATACATCATTGTCTATGTAGTTAAAAACATTAAAAGATTGATAATAGCCATTGTTGATAAAAGTGGGAAAAGAAGATTCTCATACACTCTTGGTGAGAGTATAAATGATTTTGACCTTTTAAAAGCAATTTGCCAATAACTATTCAAAGGTTTTTAAATGTGTTACATATATTGATCCAATAATTCTATTTCTAGAAAGTTGATCTGCAGAAGAAGTCACCCATTTGTGTATGGATGTAGTACAAAGATGTACATTGTGGCTTTATTTATAAACACAACAATTTGGAGAGTCTATGTATGTACTAAAATGGGACAGTTTAATAAATATAAAATGCTCATAGTATGGTCTATTGAACAAGTATTATTTGTAAAATTTATTATTATACACTTGATTATTTCTGAGTGACATATATAAATATTGATCTTGAAGGGCATCGATGATATATTGTTGAGAAGAGGAAAATGTCTATTACCCTTTTAATGGGAAGAAAAAAAAAACAACCTTAACGCTTATATGTGTGGCTCTCTTTGTATGTACATAGGCAAGCACCTGGGAATCTAATACTAAATGGTTAATGGTTAATGGGGAAACCTTGGGGAAGGATTATGTTTACTTTTGGAAGGATGTCTACTGTTGGGATCCATCCTGCCTGGTTTCATGAGCTGTAACCCTGCTGACAGGTGGAAAGGCCCCACAGCTAGGGGACCTTGGTACCATAAGCCACTAAGGAGACAAAACTTACCCTCCCCCCTTTACTTCACCCTGCTTCGCCTCTGGGGGATAGATGGATAGTCAATGATGAGTAAGATTCCTCAAGAAAGGAACAACCTAAGGCAGGCACAGTTTCAAAGAGGCCATCAGGGAAGGACTTAGGGGATTATGGAGAAGGGACAAAAAATCCTTACCCCTCGGCTTTATCATAGCCTGAGTCCTTATTATATCTGTAAAAAGCCTCCTAATCTCTTGGCTGCCTTGCTTCCCCTGCCTGATTCAGGCCTGAAACAATGCTGAAGAGGGGTTCAGCTCTGTGCAGGAACCAGAGGCTCCTGGTGGAGGTGATCAGGCCTAAGAAAGAATGCATAAAGTCCTGTGAAACCTGCTTTGCTAAGAATGCCCTCAATTTAAATGTTAAGGGACCAAGCACAACATACGTTTGTTTCCCAAGGTTTTACAGCCGATTGGTGTTACCCTGTCTACCAGACCCTGACTCAAAAGGACCCCGTGATCCCAGAAATGTTATCTGTAAACCACACCTCCTTTCTTTGATATGCATCCCTATGCAAACTCAACTCAATAAAAGCCCACTGAGAGAGAGAGGTTAAATGCCTTTCTCCTCTGAGAGACTGGTCAGCCTTTCCTTTCCAAGCAGATCATGTCTTGGTAGACTTATTCTCATCCATGGCAGCTGTGGGGAGCTCTACAGACAGAGCACTCCTCCCCCCCACAATCTACCCCTTTTAACTTTGTACAATTTTGCACCATTTTCAACTTTTGTATCTTCGTACATGTGACACAGTTACAGCCAATGAGACATAAGCGGGTGTCACTGGGAAAGCTCTCTAAGTTATAAGAAAGGTTGTTTACAAATTTACATTCAGGTGACTCCTGCCTTTGCTCTTTACCCTTTCCCCACCTCTTCCATTTCTGAATGTGGATGAGAAATTCTTTAAGAAGCAGCTGTTCTGTAAGCACTGGGCCAATGGATCCATGCTTAGAACTGTCATAATGGAAAGCAAGAAGGTGCCAGTGAAATTATGAACTCACTGCATAGGTCATGGATGTTTCTCTTTCAAACTTCTTGTTATATAAATAGATAAAGCCACTACTTTAAGTTAATATTTTTTGTGGTTTTTGCCATTCACAGCCAAACTATTCAGGGCCATAGCATTACTCAACTCTCTAGGTGTTGAGGTACAGCTGGTGGGATATACATACTAATATAAATGCAATCAGGCCTCACCTGAAGAGGCAGCTTGTAGACCTGGTCACCATGAGTCC
Organism: Micronycteris hirsuta; assembly: GCA_004026765.1. Taxonomy (NCBI): domain Eukaryota; kingdom Metazoa; phylum Chordata; class Mammalia; order Chiroptera; family Phyllostomidae; genus Micronycteris; species Micronycteris hirsuta. The sequence continues at coordinate 17,298 of PVJI01025254.1, read as the reverse complement.
CCAACCCTAGCACAGTGCCTTGCACATCTTTTAATGGTGAGAAAATAAATAGTAGAATTATGGATGATTTCAATTTCCTTTTGTGTATTTGCCTATATTCTCTATTTAAAATCAGGGTAAAAAAACAAAGATATTTTTAAAAATTATTAAAACTGGCCCTGGCTGGTGTAGCTCAGTGGATTGAGCACGGGCTGCAAACCAAAGGATCGCCAATTCGATTCCCAGTCAGGGCACATGCCTGGGTCGCAGGCCAGGTCCCCAGTGGGGGCCACGTGAGAGGCAACCACACATTGATGTTTCTCTCCCTCTCTTTCTCCTTCCCTTCCCTTCTGTCTAAAAATAAATAGATAAAGTCTTTAAAAATTTTATTAAAACTGTTTAGGAATGCTGTGTGGTATGGCTGAATGTCAAAGTAGAACTATGTTACTCCACAGATTTCAACATTGCAAATAAAATATTTTTCTCCTCCTCCTTCCCTCTACAAACTATTTAAAAATAGAAAAAAATTCTGATAAAACTCAATATATAAGACAAGTATTAGTCTGATCACCCATCAGGATGATAAAGGAGGTTTACTTCACAATTATATTACATATTTATAAAGAAAAATTTTGAAAGCATTTTCTTTTACATTGATGGATGTCTCAACACTAACCACAAAAATAATAAAAAATTAAGCATTTTTGTTTTGCTGCTGATAAGAATGCATGTATGATGTACAGTATTTCAGTCCAGGAGATACATTTATCATACCTCTCAGGAAAACTTTCCACTCAAATCAACTGAAACCCCTCTGGGTGATGCAACTTCCACAACATTTTAGAAAGTGTCATGGAATGAACACTATTATATCAGTGGTCTCAAAACTGGGCCATATGGCAATATCTTGGGCATTCTGTGTTGTCACCACTGAGGGGATGCCACTAGTACCCAGTGGGCAGGGTCTAGCAATGCTGCTCAGCAATGCACAGGACAGTCCCCTTGGCAAAGAATTATTTGGTGAAAAATGCTAATAGTGCTGAGGTTGATAAATCCCTGCTTCACATGACTTTTTTTCCTCTGGTAATTTAGGCTATATTTACCCCTATAAGTAACTGGACTGTTTTGACTTTCTAGATTTCTAAATTTCAGTGAACCATTTCCTTATTTCTGTTCATTAAATAAACTTTAGTGTGGTCCTGTCTCTTGTACTTCACACCATTTATTCAATGTTGGAAATGCCCTTTCTTCAAATCTCTTCTTTTGCTGGATCTTCTGCACCATTCCAACCTCTGCTCAAATGTCACCTTCTCAGAGAGGACATTCCTGATCATCCTGGCTATTGTCTCCTCTAATCTTTCTCTATATCATTGTCCTGCTTCACATTCCTTACCTGAAATTATCTTGTTTACTTATTTAGTGTTTGTCTCTACAATAATGACTTTTTATGATTTTTGGAAAAAAGTCCCATAGTCCTTCAAGGCTTTGGATGAGGTGATTTCTGAGGATGTGGGCTGTCTTGTTGAAGTCTGCCTTTCCTTCTCTCCTCTTTCCAGCCACACTGGTCTTGTGCTGTTTCTTCACCAGAACATGCTGTCTCTGAGCCTTTGGACTCTTCCTTCTGTCTAAAACCCTCTCTGTCCACATCCTGGCTAATAACTATTCACCCATCAGCATTTATCTTTAAACACAACTTCTTCCCTGTCTACTTTGGTTGCTCACCATGTTCCTCTTCAAAATTATTTATCCAGTTTAGTGATTGGCTTACCTGGCCTATCTTTTCTCTTGGCTGTATGCCCTATAAAGGCAGGGGATCAATCTTCCAGCTCCCTGCTGTCATCCCAGGACTTGCCTTAACATTCACTTACTGCATCCTGCAGAACTGAAACTTTTATTTTAATTAAAATCTTCAATAACACTTGTATTTGGTCTGCTTTTCTCAAGAAATATTTTACAGACCCAGCTCTACTGTGCTTCTGCAAATTGCATGTGGTCTAAATACAAACTTTCCAACAATAACAACAAAACTGCAAACAAAGTCATTTGCTAATAGAATCATTTCTGGAGAAGATAACTAAACAAGAAAGAAAGAGAAAAAGTGAAAAAGCATGTACAAGCAGTCATAATCTGGCTAATCTCATTAAAGTGAAAGAAGCACACAATCAAACTTCTCTGACTGAGGTTGGGTACACACCCCCACACCCCCACAGCTTTAAAGTTGAACAAGCTACAAACATCAAACCTCTCACTACTTTTGTGAGGCCTTGATGAAAGATTTATGGATTGTGTAACCATATATTCCCCTAAAGTCCTCTCAGTGGAAAATATCACCTCCCACAGCAATCCAGGCAAACTCCTGGAGTAGCCAAAGCAGGTGGGGTCATGTTCTTGAGGATATTAGTTGTAGAACAAATTCTGCAAACCACAAGCTGAAGCTCACGTTGATGGGCTGGCACTGAATCTGCAGCCAGAAATGAGCTTTGCTTTTTCTTGCATGAATTGACATCCCCACACTGTTGTTCCTCTATTAACTTTTTTTAAATAAAAGACTTGGACACCAAAAAGAAAAATATTGAAGAAAGTTTGGAGAATTTTCTCTTTTGAATCTCTCATTTAATAAAACTTTTATCTTATTTCTTGTTAATATTTGGCACTTCTTCACAAAAACCACCATCCTAAATACCACAGAGTGAAACTTAACATTCATAATTTGAATTTAGGAAATTCATAGTCTGGATTTAAAATTGAAATTGTATTTATGTACCTGACTGAGTAGACTATTTTGAAGCCATTCTGAATGTAAAATAGAGATAATACCATTTCAAGACCAGCCGGCTCCTACAGTTCTCAATAATCCCTACAATAACTTTTTTTCTGCCCATCAGTATTCCCACATCTCTACCTTGTGGAATGAGATGGGAAACTGGTCAGAGCATCCTACCCAAGCCAGTGGAATGGATGGAAAGATTGGTCTGGCTCTGGGATATTTATAAACGAGACTAAAATATTAATCCAGGAGAGTCCTTAGAGATTATATTCTACATGCTTGTGTCACAGTAAAACTGAGTCTCAGAGTGGAAATAAATGTAAGCAAGTCACACAAACAAGAATGAGGCTGAAACATTTTTCCTATGCATTATACTGTCACTATTAGTTTAGCCCAGCAGCATTTCTTCTCTGGATTGCTCTAGTAGCGTTCTAATTGGTTTCCCTGCTTCTACTTTTATATCACTCTAGTCCCTTGCAATAGTGTCTCAAGGCATAAAGAAAATAATGCAAACTCTTGACAACAATACAAAATCATGCAAGAGCTGCTTGGCTCTTTTCTTTCTCCAATAACATATCATATTACTTTGTCCACTCACTATGCTTCAGCTATACTGTTGTTCAGTTATCAAATATAATCATATCTCACTTACCCCAGGGCCTTTTCACTTTCTCCCCCTCTGTTTGAAATGCTCCTCTTTCTCTCCTGGGCATGATCAAATTCTTTACACTCTATAACTTAGCTTGTGTCTAATTACTTAAGTATCTGATTACATTCATTACTTCCTTTAGAGTCCTTGCTATATGAAAATCAGGCTGCCTGTATTAGTATTATTTCTGTTTCTCTTGCTTTGTTTCTTTCCTTCATGACATATAGCAGATTATATTATTTTTGTGAAACAATTTTACTCCCTCCCCCCTGTTAAAATATAACCCCTGTGCCTAGCACACAGCAAGGGACAGAGTAAGCTCCCTGTTTGTCCTTGCAGAATAAATGAATAAATGTGACTTGAATCCAAATCTCCACACCAAATGCATATCCACCTATATGAAGATGAAGGTATTAAAATGTAATTTTGATATTTTAGTTTCAGCCACTACCAAATCATTGGTTAGCTTAACATAAAGGTTAGCTGTGTTTCAAAAACATTCAGCATGTTCTTACAGTACATAATAATGAATGCTACCAAAATGTTTTACTGAGAGTCTTAGACTTTTAAAGTCTGAGAGGATCCTAAAGATCTCATTGGAATCTTACTTAATAGATGAAGAAACTACTGCCTAGATAGATTAATTAATGACAAGTGCCACAAAAACTGCTTACTCTCATAACCTAACACAGTCTTTTTTTATCCAATTTTTCTATAAATAGAATAAATGTACCATTTTTCCTAACTTGCATTGAATTCTTACATTCCATTTACTGTATTTGCTCCATATTCCAAGTAGCCACACACTCACCACCAGTTGTTTGTGCCTTTATAATATGCCAGGTCCAATATATTGCAGGTTTTAGGGGTTTTATCTTATTTTGTCCTAACTCCTCATGCTTTAGGTAACTTTGTCATAGGCACCAAAGGGATGAGGGAAATAAGGTTTAGCAAATGAAGCCATTCCCCCCAGTAAGAAATGGCTAGGCACAAGGGCAAATGGGTGCTAAAGTAGACAGTTTTAAAGCCCCTACTCTCTGCCTTGTTGAATGGTGCTCCCGTGCTCACAGAAGTGATGTGGTTTTTCAAAGTATTGTGCTGTATTACAAAAAAAATCAGCTTTTCACTCAGAATAAGGCTCTTTTTATATAAAGTGATTTTTATCTTTGGCAGAAAGCAACTGCTATACAAAGTCATATTTTACTCTGCTCTGAGCATGGATTTTCTCATACATGTCCATAAGTCAATAGGATTGGGGAGAGAGGGTTTTCCCCTGAGCATCTATTTATAATTATAGTACAAATCACTGTGTACTTGAAAATCACTTACCCATATTCCAATCATTTGAGAAACCCCCTGACTGGTATCACATCCCCATTTCTGAGGTGGGTAGGCTATTCTACATATTTAATGAGTGTACATATGTGTGTGTGTATACACACACATAAGTGTGGGAGTAAAATCTAATATGGAAAGCAACAGACAAGATACAGGTAGTTATTATCTAAATGTTCCCCCTCCCCATCTTCTAAACTATTAACTATTTGGAAACTATAAATTATTTGCCTAAAACCCCTTATTTCTGACAGATATTTGGGAAAGCTGCTTACCCTCTGTGTTGCAAAACCTTGTACTCTCCGACTCATGGCCAGTTTTTTAAAGGAATATATCATCTTTATTTCCTTTTGGGTCTTAAATATCAATTGTATTTCCTACCCACATTTTATTCTTCTTCGAACAACAGCCCAATTCTACTAGGAAATAATCTCCACCACCTTTTCAGTTATGTGGTCCACATAGCCCCAGGCCTGGCCAATTAGAGGCAGACAGTTCAATTCCTGGACTACATACTTGGCTCAGGCTTGAGCAAGTGATGAAATGAGGCCTACGAAATTTGATGCCAGGACTTCTGTGGATCCACCTGGGAAGCAGGAGTTCTGCATTTCACTGGAACTTTATGACACAGTGGAAAATAGACCTGGAGTGGCTAGAGGCCATCCTTGCTACCAATTCAGAAAAAGCAACACCAAGGAATAGAAAGAGTAAGAAAGAGAAGAAGGGATTGAGTGGGGGCCAGGGGGGGATACAATATGGTTTGATTCCTTCAACCAGCTATGTCCTTGCAAACTTCAGTTCTTTAACGCAACAATTTCTGCTCCCTCCTCCTTTTCGTTTGGGTTTGGCGATATCTATCATTTTCAACAAAACTCTAGATTAATATAGATTGAACATCAATGTTTTTAAGAAGTCTTCTACAGAAATAATAAATTCAGTTCACTTTTCATCACTCTGTGAGCTCATTTTCTAAAAAAATTATATATGTTAAATGGCTCCCATGTGTTTCCCTAATAAACTGTAAACTGAGGGCTGATTTTCCTCTATTGTTAAATCCACACTATGTCCCATAACTGTTGGTGTGTTAGTCTACCACACCTCCCAGGAAATAAAGTTACTTTTGAACTCCCCCCTGATGCCTTTCTCTGATGGAGGCTCCAGGCTAAGAGGAAGGATGCTCTGGGTTGAGAGAGCTTCTGACAGTCCCTGGTTATACTTTTGTGCCTGGCCCACAGATACCTGGACCTCTTTAAAAATCTTTTATACCTAGTGGAGCCAAATTCCAAAAGGTTATAGTGACAACCTTTTGTAGGGGAATCAACGCTACATAGAAATATCAAAAGACTTTGGAATACATTGAAAATTATCTAACTATTGATCCACATAAGATAACAGTAAATATTTTCTAATTCCAAGTATAGGCAATTCAAAAAATTTGGGAATGGTTTCTTATCTGATTACTGGACACAAATATGCCAAATGTGATAAGGATCATCTCAAAATATTACAGCTCACTTTTCTAAATTCCCAATTGTATTCTGATGCTTGCTAGCCCTTCACTGAGGCTCTTCCACAACCCCATTAGGTAATTACTACTTTTATACCCATTAAAAATAGGGGTTTAGAGAGGTTAAGAAGGTGATGGAGCAGAGACTCAAATCCACTTCTGCCTGAATATAGAGGTCGTAGCTACTTCCATTCTGCATCACAACAGAAGGGATTTGGGTATGGCTCCCTGTAGCCTGCCTTTCAGTAGTGGGGAAAGTGTCACAGCCTTCCCACTGTTGGCATGGAGATTATTTCACCAAATGAAAATCTGAGCAACAGGTTCCAGCAAGGGTCTAACAATACTAGAAATGAGTGGACCATTGTCTTGAGACTTCTCAAAGTATGGTCCTTGGGTCAGCAGCATCATCATCTCTTGGAACGTTGATAGAAAAGCAGAATCCCAGGCCTCACCCTGGACTTCTTGAATCTACATTTCAGTAAGACTCCCCAAATGATACAGATGGACATTCAATTTTGGGATATACTGATCTGGAACCAGCTCTCAAACCCCGGTCCTTAGACAGCAGCATTCTCATCATTGAGAGCATATTACAGATGTAGAAAAAGGGAAGGAGGGAGGGTGGGAAGAGTGGGGTAAGGAAGGCAAGAGAGGAAGAAATATCATATCTACATTAGCTGTAAACTCTTACATGCCTGATGTAATGGTATTGGAATTAATGTTAGTTCAGTCAGGCAAGATAGCTTAGTGTAATAAGTTAGTGTCAGCCTCTCTGAAAGTTTATATCTTTTTTAATTATCATGATTACCCAGATGACTGGTTTCTTTCTAAGAGCAGGAGAGTGCAGAGAGCATGTGAGCTAAGCAGCCTCAGCAGCCCCTACAGCACACACATAAGGAGAGCAGAGTGAAATGTCAATCAGGCGACAGGTGGATAGTTTTAGGTTTCTGGAAGAAAACCAGAGGGCTTTATTTGCTTGACCTTCTTCTCCCGATGTCAGGTGTCTGTTCTCTCCCCAGTATTCATCCATTCTTTTTTTTTTCTATCCCTTTCACCTTTTATTTATTTTGCCATATTTTCTCCTGGGGATGGGGGGTATGATGATAATGCCCATCTAGGAGAGGTCAAGGTGCACAGAAGGAAATATCTCAAGGACTATTTATAATATCTCAAGGAAATATTTAGCTGACAGCTGAACTGTCCCCACCCCCACACAATTCTCAGTACCTACAGTACATTGAGTCATGAAGGACAAACATTTTTGATACCTGGTTTGGATCTGCTAAACCTTAAAATGTCAAAGTATAAGCAACACCTTAAAATATATTTCTTTGTGGACTGAAATGGTGCTGTCTCTCCTTATTTTCTTATAATATGACCTGGTTGTCTTTTTTGTTTGTTTGTTTAGAACATTATCTTTCAGAGCAGAAACTTTGGGCACCTCTTAGCATGAGAAGAATCCATAATGACAGTCAAATACCTTAACACTTTATTTTTGGAGCTGGTGCTAGAAAAGAACAAACGAATGATTGCGAAAGTAGGCCTTACCTCCCAACACCTCAGAGTTGGAAAATTTCAACACAAAGAACAAGTACAGAACATTGTCTAGTCTGCCAGTGGTAAATGACTACAGCTCTTCTAATGAGTTCATGAACATGAAAAATTCTGGAACTAACTTATCGCTGCTGGTTCATATTTATAGCAGCATCTAGCAACCTTAATAACATCTGACCATTGTCTAGCAGAGATTTAACTCATGCTAGCCGTCTTACCATTACAGAAATAAGAGGAGTAACAGAAAAAGCACTCAGAGGGAAAGAAAAGGCAGAATTGAAAGTTATATACAGAGAGAGTAATATAAGGCTTGGATCTCTCCACTCTACCCCTTAAACATGAAAAATAAATTCTTTAAACAATTTGTACAGGGTAGAGGAAAACTTCCAGGAGTCAATACAGAAATCTTAACAGAATCAATTATCCTTTTCAGAAGGAAAATCCCCACAAATATGATACAAAATTCACTTAAGTCAAGGTGGTGACTGGAAGCTTGCCTCTGTCGGGTGGGGGAATTCTTGTGACCACTGGAGACACAGGCTCAAGACACCACAGCTCACTTCACATACTGGCTTCACACCTGATTTTCTGTGTAACTTGTGCAAATTACTGGAGCTTTTGGAGACTGGTTTCATCATCTGGAATGATGATGATATACCTACCTTAGTCCCAACCCACTGTATTATTTGAATAAAATCATACATGTTAAGTGCTTAGTATTTACGTATGAATTCAGTAAATCTGAATCTATGTGTTCTGATGGTCCAGTTTGCACTATAGGTATGAATAAACTTGGATTATTGTGAGGGGAAACTCAGCCTTTCTTGTTAGTGTATCCTCAGGTAAGGAGAATCATTTGCATGTGGGAAGTCTATCACTGAGAAATCTCTTTTTATTGACATACAAAGCCCCCTGCACCTTTGGCAATATTCACAGGAGAAACTTGAGTATATCAATTCACAGAAGCCTCTTCTGCATGACTGAGCCCAAGAGTAGATATGCCTCATTAAGACCAGCCAGGCAGGACCAATCATAACTTCAAATTATGATAACAAGCCAATTAAAGCCACATATTTATCACTGGGGTCTGGACAGCATCCCCCTAGAAAGGAGGGCTGCAGAAGGCAACAAACTGTTGGACAAGGGCAATGAAACTCTTCGGAATCCCTTCCCCCACTTCCTGCGTGTTCCAAAGCATCTGGGAACTGAGACTTTCTAGGCTCTGGCCATGGACCCCTTACTGTGTGTCTCCTGGAATGTGCCCTGCTCCCAGGCCACATCTAATTGTTAGCAGGCCTGTCCTAGAAATGCAGATTTCCAAACCTGAAGCAAGTCTTAGTAAAGGGAGAATAACAATACTTTGTACACCAGAGAGATATAAAGGTTAAATGAGTTTCTGCTTGTGAAAAACCTTTGTAAACCATAAAAGCAAGTCAAATGTCAATATCATTAATGATGACACTGATGGGCAGCAGAGATTTACTCCAGTCAGCCTGTTCACATCTCTTTTAGGTAAAAACGGTAGCTCTACTTATAAAACCTTCAACTTCAGAGCAGATATGATACAGATCTGTTCAGTTAAAGATTTTTTTTATATCTCAATCTCATTCTTTTAAGCCAAAGATCAAACTTCACTTTCCCCTAACTGCAGGGTCTCCTTTATTACAGGGTGTAAAAGTTTAAATGACCATCCTGGCTATCAGTTAGATTGCACTGCATTAAAAAGATGACATTCCACTTCTGTCTCAATTCAGCCCCAACACTGACCACTTTTCTTTAACACTTTCTTTATCATGGATACATTTTTTTCCCTACAAAGGAAATGTTTTATGTTCTAAAATGCAGCAGCCAGGCCCAGGCAAAAAGAACAAGAACTTGCTGACTGTGTCTGGGGGACCATTCAATGTAGAAACTCAAGATATTAACATTTTATTGATTGTATTATTTTTTCTTCTTAATATTCAAGACTTTTACCTCCACCTATAAGCCCTTCAAGATGACACACTGAAGTTGTGAATGTCCCAGAGAAACAGCCCGATGCTTCTTAGACCTGGTACATTAATGAGCTCTCTCAGAGCCATGCAGTCCAGGACTTTCTAGAGGCTCATTTAGCAGTGATTACAGACCATGGGGATGGAGGGACTTGGATTTCTTGGGCCAGTTTGGTAACAAGTCATTACACAACAGCTCCTTCAAACTGGCTGCAAAGATGTGCTTTTCTGTTTCCATAATCTTTTTCAGGCCTGGAGACGAACCCAGTTAGTTCAGGCTTCACATTGCATCTGTGCCACAGAAAAGTTTCTCCTCCTCGAGGGACAGATTAAAACATCTTTCTGAGGCTTAGTAATTCATAAAAATTCCTACTGGGAACATCAAGTGTGACATGGGGACATGAGCAAATCTTGCCAGGAGTCAGATAAGTTGGTCTTGTTAAGATGCTGGGGCAGTATGCTAAATCATCTTTAAAAAAAAATGGAGTTGCCCTTGATGATAAGGAATCATTTTCGCATGAAAAGACTTCCCAAATTAGTGTGATGTCAAAAGCAATTGGGCCAGGGCTCCTGTGGGGTATACAGTGAAAACAGCGAAACTATGGTTAGATATCCTAGCAAGAAATGATTAAGACAACAAAAATAAAATCAACAGGTGTTAATTGTGGCTGAGAAAAATTAAATAGGAGATTGAGATCTAAGTGATCAGAGCCTCAGGAGGTTTTGTTTCTTTAATCTTTACTGTACTTTTTTTTACATTACATTTTAGTCCCTTCATACCTCCCTCCCACCAGCAATCACTACACTGTAGTTCATGTCCATGAGTCCTTTGTTTTTTTTGCTAAATCCCTTTGCCTCCTACCTGCCCCCACCCACTAGCTGTCATCCTGCTCTCCATCTATGAGTCTATCCCCAGTTTCCTTGTTAGTTCAGTTTGTACATTAGATTCTGAAAGTGTCAGGCCAGTTTCCCAGCCCACCAGACTGTTCATGACTCAGTCAGGCCAGTTTTCCAACCCACTGAATCATGGGACTGCCCATGACTCAGTTGTCCCAACTTACTCGGTAGCCCTCAGCTTAATCAGAACTCTCTCTCACTTCCCACAGTAGACATCTGTCACCAGCCACAATGACCAGTGGTTAGACTGACCCTTCTATACCTGGGAACAGGCCAGCCCTTTACCTAACCCATTGTTCTGGCTCCTGACCTGAAACCCTGAGGCATCCACCCAGAAGAGCGAGATACTAATCCCTCCCCTATTCCCCCACAAACCCCACACTTTTTCTTTTAAAACATTCCACTCTTGCCTTCCCCCAGGGCTGCAGTCGAGGCTCAACTGGCCTGTAAGCACAGCATTAAATTATAGCACTTGGATCAGATCTGGTTCCTCCCATCTCCATCTCTTGCGCATTTCTAACAGATTCCACATATGAGTGAAATCATATGGTATCTATCTATCTCTGAATGGCTTATGTTCTTCAGGTATATCCATACTGTCACAGAAGGTAAGATTTTCTTTTTTATGACCAGGTAGTATTCCATTGTGTAAATATCCCATAGTTGTTTTACCCACTCATCTATTGATGGAAACTTGGGCTGCTTCCATATCTTGGCAATTGTAAATAGTGCTACAATGAACGTAGGGGTGCTTATGTTCTCTCAAATTAGTGTTTTGGATTCCTTTGAATATATTCCCAGAAATGGGATTGCTGTGTCAAAAGGCAGATTTATTGATGATGACCATTCTGACAGGCATGAGATGGTATCTCATGTGGTTTTAATTTGCATTTTTCTGATGATTAGTGATATTGACCATCTTTTCATATGTCTATTGGCCATCCGTATCTCCTTTTAGGAGAAGTGTCTGTTTAGGTCCTTTGCCCATTTTTTAATTGGCTGTTTGCTTTTTGGTGTTAAATTATGTTATGTAAGTATTTTGTATATTTTAGGTATTAAGCCCTTATCAAATGTATCAGCGAACATGTTCTCCCGTTCTGTGGGTTGTCTTTTTATTTTTTTGATGATTTCCATAGCTGTGCAAAAACTTTTTAGTTTGATGTAGTTCCATTTGTTTATTTTTTATTTTGTTTCCCTTGCCTGAGGAGATATATCCGATAAAAACAAGCAATGTCCAAGATTTTACTGGCTCTGTTTTCTTCTACGATTTTTATGGTTTCAGCTCTAACATTTAAGTCTTTGATGCATTTTGAATTTATTCTTAGTGTGTGGTATAAGAAGTGGACTAATTTAATTTTTCTGCACATATCTGTCCAGTTTTCCCAACAACATTTATTGAATAAACTAATAGGCCATTGTATGTACTTGCTTCCTCTGTCAAATATTAATTGACTATAAAGGTGTGAGTTTATTTCAGTGCTCTTTATTCTGTTCCATTGATCTATGTGTCTGTTTTTGTTCAAGTACCATGCTGTTTTGATTACTACCACCTAATAGTGCAGTTTGATATTAGGTATTATTTCTCAGGATTGCTGTTGTTATGTGGGGCCTTTTGTGGTTCCATATAAATTTTTTAAATATTTTTTCCAGTTCTGTGAAATATGTCACTGGACTCTTGATAGGAATTGCATTGAATCTATAGATTGCTTTCAGTAGTATGGACATTTTAATGATGTTAATTCTTTCTATGCATAAACACAGTATGCGTTTCCACTTATTTGTACCTTCCTCAATTTCTTTCTTCAGTATCTTATAATTTTCTGAGTACAGGTCTCTTACATCCTTGGTTAGGTTTATTCCTAGGTATTTTATTCTTTTTGAAGCAATTGCAAATGGGATTCATTTCTTGATTTCAATTTCTATTAGTTTGTTATTGACATAAAAATGCAGTTGATTTTTGGATATTTATTTTGTATCCTGCTACTTTGCTGAATTCATTTATAAGTTCTAGTAGTTTCTTGGTAAAATCTCTGGGATTCTCAATGTACAGAATCATGTCATCTGACAATAAAGGCAGTTTTAGTACTTCTCTTCCAATTTGGATGCTTTTTATTTTTTCTTCTTGTATGATTGTTTGGCTAGGACTTCCAGTTCTGTGTTGAATAAGAGAGGAGAAGGCAGATGTCCCTGTCTTGTTCCCAATCATAAGGGGTACACTTGTAGTTTTTGCCCATTGAGTATGATGCTGGCAGTGGGTTTGTCATATATTGCCTTTATTATGTTTAGGTATGTTCCCTCTATTCCCACTTTGCTGAGAGTTTTTATCATAAATTGGTGCTGGATTTTATCAAATGCTTTTTGTGCATCTATTGATATAATCATGTGGTTTTTATCCTTTACTCTGTTTATGTGGTAAATCACATTTATCGATTTGCAAATATTGTACCAACCCTACATTCCCAGAATAAATACATCCCACTTGATCATGGTGTATGATCTTTTTGATGTATTGCTATATTCAGCTTCCTACTATTTTATTGAGGATTTTAGCATCTACGTTCATCAGAGATATTGACCTATAATTTTCTTTTTCTGTAGTGTCTTTATCTGGTTTTGGGTAGGATAATGCTGGCCTAGTACAATGAGTTTGGGAAACTTCCTTCCAGGAAGCTCAGAGAGTCCCTTCTTGAATTTTAAGTAACAGTTTGAGAAGCAGAGGTGATAGTTCTCGGACTATTTGGTAAAATTCACCTGTGAAGCCATATGGTACAGAGCTTTCATTTGTTATGAGTTTTTTGTTTTTTGTGTGAGTCAAATTACACCACTTTCACTTGGTGTAATCTGTTTATTCAGATTCTGTAATTCTTCCTGACTTAGTTTTGGAAGATTGTGTGTTTCTAGGAATTTATCCATTTCTGCTAGGTTGTCCTGTTTGTTGGCATATAGTTTTTCATAATATTTTCTTACAATCCTTTGTATATCTTTGATGTAAGTTGTTGCTTCTCCTCTTTCATTTCTGATTTTGTTTATTTGGGTCCTTTCTCTTTTTCTCTTCATGAGTCTGGTTAAAGGTTTGTCAATCTTGTTTATTTTGTCAAAGAACCAGCTCTTGGATTCATTGATCTTTTATATTGTTATTTTTTAGACTCTATTTCATTTATTTCTTCTCTCATCTTTATTATTTCCTTCTTTCTACTTACTTTGGGCTTTGTTTGTTGTTCTTTTTCAAGTTCCTGTAAGCGTGAAGTTAGATTGTTTATTTGAGCTTTTTTAAAAATTTTTATTTTATTTTATTTTTTTGAGATAGGCCTGTAATGTTATGAATTTTCCTCTTAGGATTGCTTTCTCTGTGTCCCACAGATTTTGGATTGTTGTGTCCTCGTTTTCATTTGTTTCAAGGTATCTTCGGATTTCTTCCATGATTTCCTCATTGACCCATTCATTATTTAATAGCATATTTTTTAGCATCATGTGTTTGCATGTTTTTCAGTGTTCTTGTGATTGATTTCTAGTTTCATAGCATTGTGGTCATAAAAGATACTTGATATGATTTCAATCTTCTTAAATTTATTGAGACTTGTTTTGTATTCTGACAAGGCCTATAATAGAAAACATTCCATGCGTACTTGAAAAGTATGTATATTCTACTGCTTTGGGGTGAAATACTCTGAATATATCAATTAAATCAATTTGATCTCGTGTGTCATTTAAGGACAGTCTCCTTGTTGATTTTCTGCCTGGAAGATCTGTCCGTTGAACCTAAGGTGTGTTAAAATCCTCGACAATGACTATATTTGTGTTGATCTCTTCCTTACTGTCCATCAAGATTTGCTTTACATATTTAGATGCTCCTAAGTCAGGTGTGTAAACATTTACTAGGGTTATATCCTCTTGTTGGATTTTTCCCTTTATCATTATGAAGTGTCCTTCTTTGTTTCTTCCTATGGTGTTGGTTTTAAAGTCCATTTTGTCATATATAAGTACTGCTATCCAAGCTTTATTTTTCTTTTCCATTTGCATGAAATATCTTTTTCCATCCCTTACTTTTAGTCTGTGTGTATCTTTTGATCTCAGATGGTCTCTTGGAGGCAGCATGTATATGGGTCTTGTTTTCTTATTCTCTCAGCTACCTTCTGTCTTTTAGTTGGAGAATTTAAGTCATTTATATTTAAGGTAATTTATTAGTAGATACGTATGTAATGCTATTTTATTGTTAGACTGTTTTCCCCTGTTTTTGTTTTTCTTTTTCTTTTCCTCCTCCTCCTCTTCCTTCTTCTTTTTTTCAAGCAAGTCCTTTAACATTTGTGGCAGTGCTGGTTTAGTGTTAACAAACTCCTTTAGCTTTTTCTTGTCTGGGAAGCTCCTTAATTCCCCTTCAATTTAAACGATAGCTTTTCTGGGTAAAGTAGCCTTGGTTGTATGTCCTTGCCTTTGTAGGTCTTTCCTTAAATATTTCACACCACTCCCTTCTGGCCTGAAGTGTTTCCATTGAGTAATCAGATGCCAGTCTAATTGACGCCCCCTTGTAGATAACTATCTGCTTTTCTCTTGCAACTTTTAGGATTCTACGCTTGTCATTATAATTATGATTTGTCTCAGTGGAGGCCTTTTTGAGTCCAACTTATTTGAGACTCTCTGAGCTTCCTGGACTTGTGTGTTTTTTTTTTTTTCTTTCCACCAGATTAGGGAAGTTTTGGGTCATTATTTCTTCAAATAGGTTCTTGATCCCTTGCTTGCTGTCTTTTCCTTCTAGTATTCCCATGATGTATATGTTGTTCCACTTCATGTTGCCCAAAATGTTTCTTAAGCTTTCCTCCTTTTTTTTTAAATTCTTTTTTCTTTTTGCTGCTTTGCCTGGGTGGTTTTTTTTCCACCTTGTCTTTCAATCAGTGATATGTTTCTTTGCTTCATGAAACCTACTGTTTATTCCTTCTGGTTTATTATTTATTTCAAATATTGAATTCTTTATTTCTGACTAGTCCTTTTTTATGATTTCTATGTCTTTTTTCATGCTTTTGAGTATCCTTATAATCATTAATCTCAACTCCCTATCTGTTCAATTGTTTGCCTCCACTTCATCTAGTTCTTCTTTTGGAGAATTTTCTTGTTCTTTCATTTTGGGTCTGTTTCTTTGTCTTACCATTTGGGCTGCTTCTTTGTATTTTCTGCCTTAGTAGTTAAACTAATCAGTCATTAAAGAGATTAGTTGTTAAACGAATCAAGCTGTAATCAGAAGCCTGGTTTGAATGCCACATGGTGGAACAGAGTAATTCCTTTTGCCATGACCTTTGCTTCCTCTCAGGCTGATGCCACTTGGAAGATTGCTCTGCCTGAGAAAGATGGCTTCTGCAATTTGGAGAATGACACAGCACAGGGATCCTAGTGGCTGTTCTTTCAGTTCTCTCCTAGAGCCACCAACCTCAGACTCTCCTTAACAGTCTCTAGTACATTCTGCCCTCCCTCTGCTGGAGCCCAGGGTAAGTGGCTGCAAATGAAAGTTTGTGTGTTGGCCCTTGAAGAGGCTCTCTGAGCATCTCTCCCTGGCAGACAGAAACCCTGCTGCTTTTCACAGCTAGATGTTATCTGGGTTCCTTTCTGGCTTTGGTGCTGTAGGCTGGGGAGCCCAGCTTGGACTTTAGACCCCACACTTCTCAGGATAAACTTCCAGCCACTGAAATATCCCTCCAAAACTGCAGCTGCCACCCTTGGCAGCCCAGCCAGCCCTCTTGCACCTCCTCCACACTCCCTACCAGTCACATTGTGGTGAAGTAGTTTCTTCTGACTGTCCTTGGTTATAAGGCTTCTCTCCAGCTAGAATTCAGTTGGTTATTCATAATGATTTCTCTACAATTTAGTTGTAATTCCAGATTGGTCCTTGAAGGAGGTTGGTTGTTGTTTCCACTTACTCTTCTGTCATCTTTGATCTCTTGGAAGGGTTTCTGATGTGACTCTTTCAAAAAGAGCTTCCAAGTTAAACAGAGTAATGATGAGGTGAAAATAAAAATTATGTTATGGAAATAATGCTAAATTGAACATATTTCTAGCTAAGCATCATATGAATTTCTAACTTCAATATTACATCAATTTTTGTGTACATTTTCATATAAATATGTTAATTTTACATGGGGAAATATGTTATTATAGCAAATCTTAATCACCAATAAAATCTTAATATTTTTTCAGTTTTTGGTGGTATAACTAACATATAAAATTGTAATATACTTAAAATATTCAACATAATTATTTGATGATATGTGTATGCATTGTGAAAGAATTGCCCCCATGGAATTAATTAACACATATATCACTTCACATATTGACAACTATACAATACACTGTTATCAACTAAAGTCACCATGTTATACTTTAGATCCTCAAACCTAACTGATAAACTGAAAACCCTGACTCAGTTGAGTGTGGGGTGGGGCCTGAGAGTCTTAATTTCTAAAAGCTCCCAGGTGATGCTGGTGGTCTTTCGACTGCATTTTGAATCTATAGATGCTGGATATCTTTGAGGATATCCTAAGCAAAACATGCCCCAAATAGACTAGAAGCCTTCCAATTAAGGAATAAATCTATGTAGTTGTTTTATGACTCTGCATCCACACTATCAACAGCT
>PVJI01025253.1:0-20736 GCA_004026765.1 Micronycteris hirsuta | reverse complement strand
AGGAACATGCAAGGAGAGAAATCAGAAGATGTGGTGGTTTCTGCTTAATAAAAATTGGCGTGTCCATGGTCTGTTTAACACAGCATAGAGGAGGTGGGGTTGTGTGAACAACTAATCTGAATAGTTGAGATAGAAAAAAATAATCACATAAGTAATTGAATTATCCAGGTTATCTGACCACATCATCAGACAAGTATAGATCAAGGGAACCCTGGCTGCTTTAGCCTAAAACAGCTGTGGAGCCCATTAGGAGAAGTGTACATGAAAACAAAATATCTTAACATGGCCCTGACTGGGTGGCTCAGTTGGTAGGAGCATCATTCCATACACCAAAAAAGATTTGTGGGTTCAATCCCTGGTTGGAGCACATACTTAGGTTACAGGTTCGATCCCTGGTCAGGTGCTGTGCGGGAGCATCCGACTGATGGTTCTCTTACACCGATCTCTCTCTCTCTCATTGATGTTTCTCTCTCCCCGCCACCTTCCTCTCTCTCTCTAAAATCAAAAAAACATATCCTTGCCTGAGGATTTAAAAGAAAGAAAAATATCTGACCATGTTTGACAGGCGATCCCTCTTTTTTTTTACTTTTCATTTTTAATTTTTACAACAGTTTTTTTGGAGTCTAACTGATATACAAAAAGCTTCACGTATTTAATGTATACAATTTGATAAGTTTGGGCTTATGCACAGGTGTTCCTTCAGAGGTGACTCTAGGTTTCACCATTCTCAGGTGACGGAGCTATTAAGAACAGAGGCTCCGAAAACAGACTGGACCTGAATGTGAACCTCAGGCCCACTCCTTACTATAAAACTGCTGTGTGCTTTATTTTCTTTCTGGGGTTACTATTAGAATTAAATAAAATAAAACATATAAGACAATGAGAACAGTACCTGTGGCTAGAATACTTTAATAACTGTTATTGGTTATTTCTTGTCTTTAAATATCACAAATGGATAAAGTCATAATAATAAAGACAATGAGATTTCATTATCATCTTCAAAGGCATACTTTGAAACAGACCAGGTTTAAATCCTAAAGGGCTCATCCTGTTCTTTGTAGTTTGTACATTCTGTTAGACACTTCTGCATAAGTTCTGTACCTACTTCTATTTGTGCATATCTTGTTCACTTGTAAGACTATAACCAATTTGAGGCAAGAGACAACCTCTTTTGCAGATGCTTATAAACCGTAGTATATTTTACTAAATAATATGGCATTAATATTTTAATTTGTTCAAGAGCTGTGAAATTGGACAGCTTTTTGTGTTTAAGAAAATCTAGTAGAGGATAATGACCAAAAAAAAAAAATGAAACTAGCATCTAATTGCTTTCAAATACATCGTGACAAAACCCATTAGCAATTGACTACAATTGGACCTTGTTGATTAATCTTCATTTCACAATGAAGAAGCATATTTCCTCAATTTAAATTTCCCCAGCCTTTTACAAAAATAAAAATAAAAAATCAGCCTCTGTGACTCATAACACCTGTTCCTTGTTTCAAAAAAAATGTTGAGTGGAGGTATCTCACAATGTACTTATTAAACAACCAGATGTTCTGTAGAGAGGTACTATGGAAAGCAGAAAAACTAGTAACTATCTCATAGAAAATAAGCTCCATGTTATTCCAGTGTTCATAGATGAATTAAGGGAAGATTTTCCTAAATTACATTTATGAGGAGCGGAGATATATAAATGATGCCTAAAATTGTTATTAAAATATAGCAGTGAAAACCAAATTATATTAATGAGGCTTGAATCATTGGTAATGTACCAAGCCATTCACGCATTCTACGTGTGATTTTTAAACTATTATTTAGCAATCGTTACTTACCAACTTGGAAATAATCTTTCCCTGAAAATGTTGACTGCTTTTGCTTCATAAATGCAGTATTTAATTAAATGCAAAATCCCACATGGCCTCTTCACATATAAACATCACTCTGACCATCAGCAGTGTTGATAGCAATGGGAAACACCATCTGTAGCTCAAGGTATTGTGTTTAGCTTGCAGAACAGAAACTTGGATGTTATTTTCTTTAGTGATGAAAATGAAGACCATGTTCTTCAAAATGATTGATAGGACATACAAACTAATATTTATAAACTTTTTTCAGCACAGAAAATACTCTAGAATCCCCTGAAATACACTGAGTTAGATCAAATTTAAGGAAAACTGGTGAGAAGTACACTTTCTGCTTCATAGGCATATTTGTACCGTATGCCTAAACTCGCCTGTTCTGCCACTTGGACAAGATTCGTCCTGTGAAAGTACCACATGGCTTGGCTTTATTTATTTTTTTGTATGCGTATTTTTTGTCACTTGGGCCTATTTCAAAGCATCTACTCAACATAGACTTCCACTTCCTGGATGGTTCCAGTGTTAGTACCTAAATAAGCCAACCATGGTTCCTATGGTGAGATCAGTGACATGTTCAAATTGTGTAGGAAGAGAGGTAAGGCATAGATTACATGGAAAAGTGAGCCTGGTGGCATGTCTGCCATAGATTTTGAACTTTTGTTCAGTCCTACCAACAAGCTCTCTCTTCCCGGCTTAGAAACACTCCCACACACTCTCTTCTCTGAGTCGCTATTACTCAGCCTGTTCTTACCCCCTTCCTAAAAGCACATCGTAATCCAGCTGCATCGTCTGTCAATATTCTCTGCCCTCTCATAGCCAGTGTCTTAGTTCGAGCTGCTATAACAAACTACCACAGATCTGCGAGCTTATAAACCATAGAAATTCATTCCTCACAGTTCTGGAGGATAGGAAGTCAAAGGTCAATGTGCCACCATGGTCGCCTTCCAGTGAGAGGCAGAATACCTCTCTGTGTCCTCACATAGTAGAAGGTACTAATCCCATTGATAAAGGTTTCACCCTCATGAGTTAACCCTCCCTAAGGTCCTACTTCCTAATGCCGTATTCTTTAGAGGTTAGGATTTCAACATGTGAATTTGGGGTGGGGTCAAAAACATTCAGACCATAGCAACTGAATCATAAATAAGTGGGCTAGAGCTCACCTGGTAAGCTAAGGAATGGCTTACAGTGTTGGAGAAATTCTAAGGAAGGAGGAAGGAAGGAACAATTTGAGAAGCACTAGAACGATATACAAAATTAAATAAGAATGGTCTGTCCATATTTTAAAAGTGACATAAGTAATTTTATATGGGTCCATTCTGTCATTATCACAGTGTGGTATTTCCCTTGGAATAATTATGATATCTCTACTTCAGTTTCAGATATGAAATACATACAAGTCGTCTATTTACAAAGGTAATGGGAAATCATTAACCAATAATACTTTCAGATACTAAAAAGAAAGTTTATTTTAATTTATTAAGAATCTCAAAGCTAGAAGTAATGTTAAGGCATATCACATATATTAAATTGGGATTATAGAATAAATGCTTACTTCCTTTTCTCTTGATGTTCTATTTCTATTTTAACCATATTTGTATGTTTATACCTTTACATCTTATTTAAAAATATTTCAAATAATTTTGGGAGGAAGTTGGTATCAACAAAAATGAATAAAACTCTTAAAGGCAAATTTTTAGTGCAACAATACCCATAGAGTGTCACCATTGTAATTATAGTGACATTATTGGATCTCCTTGCATGACAAGATTTGGATTTTGTTGTCTCCCTAGAAAAAAGAAAGTTGAGAAACTATTAACCTTTTATAACCTTTGCAATATTTTTTCAAGTTTGCCAGGTGCTGCCAAGGGAACATATCCAGACAGAGCAGAAAATTCATTAGACTTGAGTGTTTCAAGTATCTATATCAAGGACAAAGACAAAACTGCTGTCATAGAGAAAAGACTAGGACACTGGGGCACAATAACTTCAATTTTTCTTCATCTGGGTCTAGTGACCCATTCCATGAAAATGCCAACACTGCACTGTTCTATCCAGATGAACTGGGGTTATGACATCAAGATAAACATGATTTGCTCAGAAATCCCCAATGCCCAGCACTGTGAAGCTATATTCCTGATAATATTCAGAATCTCACTCAGTAGAGTCAAAAGTAGCATCCAGTTTGGATGACATTTGCAGAATTTTTGGCCAAAGTCTTTCTGCCTCCCAAAGGTAAAAACTTTGAATCAATGGGACTACTAGTTTAAATTAAGGTACATGTTAGTAGTCAGATATCATTAGACATGACTGATGAGCTGCATAGCAACTGTAACTCTGATGCCTTGAAATAGGCCTTGAAATTTAGCCTTGTAATATTTTCAAATATACTCATAAAAACCTGTTTAATTATTTTTAAGACATACATTAGCTCACTTTTATAAATACTAGAATTTTTTTCCATTTGTAGAAGCTAGGTTATGTTGCTCTCTTTCCATGTGTTGTCTTGATTCATCATCTGTTTCTCTTTGATCTCTCTACTCCCTTGGGTTTTTTTATTGTATTTTTCAATTATTGTTGAAATTCAATATTATTTTGTATTAGTTTCAGTTGTACAGCACAGTGGTTAGATAATCATATACTTACATCTCCTCCCTTGTGTTTTGTGACATGATTTTATCCTGGTTGTCCTCCTGCCTTTCTCCTTCCTTTACCCCTTCCCAACAACCTCTAGTATGGATTCTGATAGCCTGTTTTCTTCTCTGTAGCTCTATCCTGGATCATTTCATCTGATTTCATGCTGATGAGTCCTACATTTGTACTGCTATCCCTGGTCTTTTTCTTGAGTCTCAGTCCTGTATATTCAACTACCTACTTAACAAACCTATTTGGATATTGCGCTGACAGCTCAAGCCAAACATAGCTCCAAACTAAACTCATCATCTAACCTGTTTACAAACCTGATTCCCAGTTTCAGGGAATTGAACCACCTGATTTCCAAAGATCGTAAAACCAAACTTTTCAACCACCATTTCAGATACTTTTGATTCTATGTCCTCAGAATCTCTTGGATCCATTCTCTGTTCAACATTTTCACTGCATCTGCCTTGGACCAGGTTCACATCCTTACCACCTGGATGCCTGGAACAACCTCCTAGCAGGATGCCCCTGCTCTTACTATCTCAATCCAAATTCCATTCCCAACCTCTCACCAAGATAGTCTTTCTAAAATAGCAATCTGATCATGTCATTTTCCAGCTTTAAGTACTGCATTGATTCTTTATTAACTCTGTGACGGAGTGTGTGTGTGTGTGCATGTGTGTGTATTTATATATCTAAGAGAGATAAAAAGAAGAGAAGAAGAGAAAGATGGAGGAAAAGAATGTTCTACGCTTTTGTGTCAAATTCTCTTGGTTCAAATCCAAATTCAACCATGTGGCATCAATCAGATCAGTAGACTCTCTCTGGCCTGGGTCTTCTCATGAGGGAAATGGGGATAACAGCTATATCTAACTCCTTGGGGAACTGTGAGGACAAATTGAGATAGAGAATTCAAAGAACTTATCCTAGTGCCTGTCATATAATTAGGTGTTTGATCAATTATAGTTATTGTTGCTCTTACTTAACAAAATCCAAATTCCTTGGCGTTATGTAAAGAACCTCCCCTCACCCAGTCTGTACTTACTACTTCCCAACTCATCTTTGGCCAAACCCTTTATACCCTAAGATTTTTCCGTATCAACTAAAGTACTGTGATTTCTCATAACTCCTGCTGTTAATAAGCTGGTTCTCTGTCTGAAGTGCCCTGCCCTGTGTCCTTCTTTTCCTGGCCAATTCCTACTCACCCTTCAAGGCTTTGATCAGGCATTTCTTGCTCTGGAACACTTTTCCTAACTCACACCTTTATCTGGATTATTGGCCTGTACTACATATTTTATAATCATTCCAATCAAAAACTCAGGGCCCTCTTTCTCAGTCCTAAGCCAATTGAAACAAAATGGATGTCTGAGAATGAAGAACTTGCCCTCAAGGAGCTTACAGGTGATAGTGGGTAGGAAATACTGTGGCAGGAGTATTTCCAAGCTTCATGGGAATACGTAAAAGGGGCCTCTAATCCTGCTTCTAAGGGTCTGAGTTAGCTATCTGGAAGAAATGGAATTTCCAGTATCTTCTGAGAATACTAAATTTGACATACATTAATTCACTGTCCAAACACAGGCATTCAAGAATAAAAGTGAGCCCCTGGACAGTGTAGCTCAGTTTGTGAGAACATTGTCCCACAGCCGAAAGGTTGCTGATTTGATTTCCAGTCCAGGTGCATATGGGAGGCAACCAATCGATGTTTCTCTCTTTCCCTTTCTCTCTCTCTAAAAGCAATGAAATAATGTTTTCAGGTGAGGATAAAAGTAATAATAATAAAAGTTGGTGCTATTAATAACCACCATGGGTCATAGGCATAAACTAGGACTGCCCAGGACAAATGGGATATAAAATCACCCTACCTACAGATATCCTATAACGAATGTGTTTGCCTTCCCTGTTATAAAGTGACCACCTGTAGTATGGAGTGCAGTTCTTGATACAGCTTGGAAGGTGCCAGTAGATGTTTTAGAGGGCAGAGATGGTATATACCTCATGGAACAGTTAGAAAACCACAGAAGGTGAAGGATTTCCAGACCAAGGAGAAGGGCTTATCTCATGCATCAGGCCACCAGGAACATTGCAGCAGTGAGCAGGATGAGGGAAGGGAAATGAGCCTCCTAAACAGCCATTGAGTTAAGCATTCCTTCTGTGGATTCCTTTTGTTGATTTGTCTATTTAATTCTCAGGCTACATCACCTGTAAAGTGTGATGGGGACAGGTGAGAGTAGGGTACACAATGTCTTCTGACCACTTCCTTCTTTGTTTGACCAAGGCCTGTCAGCAAAGCTTTAATTTCCAGACTCTGTCAGGCCCCATCATGTGGCTGACTTCCCTATCTTTGTATCACAGACAAGTATACCTGTGACCCATGACATCCAGTACAATGAATAGCTTTCTCTTTTTAGCTCCAGAACACAGAGAACTTTATGCCCACACAGAGAGGTAAACATGCCTTCAAAATATGGTTATCTGAGCCCTACAATTGGAGTGACAACAGAGTAATGGCATTTGAAACGCGCAATGAAGTTTAACCAATACTTAATAGGAATTGGTGCACATAGGGAATTAGGGGTAGAGTCTTTTCTTCCATGCACTCTCTGTAAATTAAACCCCACCCCCCCTCAGTATGTCTGACAAATGCCATATTACAAAGACCAGAAAAGTATTTTCAAGCTCTTTTTTGTATTATCAGAACATAGCAATGAACAGAATGAATTACAGTCAGATTTCTGTCCTATTTATAACCCAAACAGAATAATTAGAAGCCAGGGTTGACCTGGTGACTGCAATTTACCATCCCTGAAGGGATATATAAACAGATAAATTATTCAAAAATGGGAAAGTCCATAGCAACACTACACAACAATCACAGGCTCTTAGCACTAATACCGCCCATCAGGAATGGAGAGCCTCCCCAAGCAGGTCAAAGCTCCTGGAAGATCCTTCTGACGCTTCATCTTCTCAATATCTCTGTGAGCCAGGGAGAAGAAAAGATTACAATATTTAGGGAGATTTCTTAAAAAGGCTATGAATATATTACATAAAACTTTCCTAAGGAGAGAGAATCTAGGCAGACAAATGTTAATTTTTCTGTCTTTTTATAACAAAGAAAACCTGCTTTTAAAATGCACATTACTTCAGAACCACGCATCTGTGGGCCTCTGGTAGCTCTTTGTATTGTAAGAATTACTAGGGAAAATAAAAATGTGACTTTATCTCACTGTTTCACTGATAGAATATATATACATATATACAAAGCACTAACTTGGGAACCAGGCAGCCTGCCTTAGGTCCTATCTCTAAAATCTCTATCTGAAATGTCTAACGATGGGAACTTGTAGGTCCAGTTCCTGCACAAAAACAGCACTTTGTATATCCCCCCTAATTAAAGCATCAGGTGAAATCATATATAGAAGACTTGACCATCCACACATTACACAAAGCCAAAATCCGGAGTACTTTTTTTTTTAAATTCTGAAACCTGAGGGCACTGAAGAATGAACTTGAGAAACACAACTCTTCCTTCTAGAATTTATTCTGGCCACCATGTCAGGAACATCATAACATAACCAGGTGACATGCTACATGCCAACTTGTTCATTTGGAGGAATGCCTTGTCCATTTTACTGACTGTGCAGACATTGAATACTGAACCGATTCCAAATGGAGCTCATTGGTTCCTTTGGTAAATTTGATGGTATTCTATGCTAGAAGGCATAGACCTGTCCAAAAAACTCAAATGTGGATAAGAAAATGGGCTTTAGTCAAAGGGAGAAAAGAGTCCTCCCCTAGTGTAAATAATTTCTAGCCACAAGTAAGTTTAAATTTAAAATCTTTAAGAATTTAATATAATGAATATAAATCAGTGCTTCCTATTATAAATCCGTAAACTGAACAATAAACAGTAAGGAAACTGATTTAGGTGGAGTTTTCTAGAAGCAGAGCTTGAGATGGATATGGCTGCATTTCATTTTTTGCAGGAGCTGCTTCAGGAAAAACTTATAAGGTAGCAGGGGAAATGGATAAGGCAGGAGAAAGAGCCAAGGCGGTGCAGCCCGATCCCAAGGGGTCTGGAGCATAAATCACACACGCAGCTGACCCTCCCCGAGATAAGGAGGCTGGGCTTTTTACTCCCTTGTCAGCCTGTCAGTGGCTGTCCCTGAGGGTAGCCCAGAGAAGGGGGTATAACCTCCCAGGCGTCTCAGGACAAGACAGCTCCCTTCAGCCACAGACACTTCTGCAGAGGAGAAGCTGGGAGCTGTTTCAGAGCATTTGCAGGGGCTGAGGAAAGTGTGTTCCAGCAGGAAAGGGTTGCAAACTGGGGCACAAGCTGCTCCTAAGACTGAATTCATGTGGACCGTTGCACTACAATTGCAGAGACCACTGAGGAGCTAACTTGGAAGTATCTACTCTGCATTTTTCGAAATCTTTGCTATTTGCCACCCAAATTGCAAATCTGAAACTAAATCATAAACTCTTGAGAAGAGACCCTGCCTTGATTATCTTTTAGTTTCTACCAGACCTTGTTGTGTGCCATGAATTGGAAAGGAGTAGTGTGGCATGGCATGGAATAGAATCATATCCCCTAAAATGAACTGGAATTCTTGGAAGGATGTAGGCCAGATATTCATCCCATCACAGAAAACGTGCTAAGTGCAACTACACAGTATAGTGTAAGAACCATACCGATGCATCCACTATGATAAGGATGCATAACTCATTGAATCATTTTGAATCAATTTATGAATTTACGCCAAAGCATAAAGAAGAATGTGAGCATTTCAGTGAAAAACAAAATGAAATGAAACAAATTGGTACAGTTTAGGACAAAATCCCACTGGCTTAAGCCCATCATTGTAGTGTCGCTCTGGGAATAAGGAAGGACCCCAAGCTGTGAGTGAAGAAGGCACCATTGTTAGTCCAAACCAGGCCGTTGGTGAGCATTAAGTATAGATCAGCCATGCTGAGTTCCATTAATCTGGTGATGGTTACTACCTTAAAATGAATAAAAGTTTTCTATGAAAAGCACTCACCTCAAACAGAGATATAAAGTTACAGAATTCTCCAAATTCTGCCTTCGAAGTGAAGTTGAAACAAAAAATATCATTTCACTTGAGCTAGCTCTCTGAGCTCTGTGAAATCTTTACCTATCCTCCTATCCCCGCAGACTGTTGCAATAGTCAGTGCTGAGAGCTTACCAGGCGACGATTCCTTTCCAGGCGCTTTACATGAACACTCGTTCTCACAACACAGGTGCCATCTGTCACTATTTTACAGATAAGGAAACCGAGTCAGAGATAGCAAGGAACTTGCCCAAGTTCTATTATATAGAAAGGACCTGAACCCATGCAATCTGGCTCCCAAGTCCATGCTCTTAACCATTACTCTATGCTCAATCTGCACCATTCGGTTTGGACAGAGTTCAAATGTATGTTTGATGTTATCTAAGTCTCAATTACATGTGAGCAGACCCTGTCATGTGTGTCTATTTTCATGCTAGCTCACGCATCTACCATCTTTTGGTGACTACTACGATTGTTCTCTGGGAAAAACTTCTCCTCCATTCTCACTGTATGTGGTTCCATGAAGCTGACTCTACACTCTGCTTTAGTCACGTGGAGCCATCAATACATTCACGGCATGTTAGTCATCCCTCAAAGTCTCTGCACAGACCCATCCAGGTGGACAATGATAGACAGATGGGCCACTCATGAAGCAGAGTGACTTATTCCTAACCTATTTCATAATTTTCCTTCCCCGTTCCCTCAGTCCACACGCCCTGGTATTTGTCCTGAATTATGCATGTCCAGGTGATCTTCCTTGTCCTTATAATCATCTGTCTAAACAGACAGAAATACCAATATCCCCTATTCCTCTCTTTAGGAACCACAGGTAAGTTTAAGGAGGATAAAAACCCTAGCAATCAAAGAGAGTCCCTACTATTTGGACCAAAATCTATATTGTCCCATAACTGCTATAATTATGCATTTTTTCATTACAGGAGGAGTTAAAACTTTATAGTATCTTTATTATATCAGAGTAAAGAACCCATTTCTTCTGTATTTTATAGCACTAGACTATATTGGGTAATATCCTTTCATTTGTCTCTGGGCCTATGTGCATTCATTCTTTGGTCCCTTTTATGAGGATAGTTTTATAGGCAGCTGTTTGATTCAAAATCAAAAGTTTGTTCCCCAAAGTGTTAGCTGCAACAGAACAGGTCACAGCAAAGTGTGAGCTATAGGATAAATTGGGCCCTGCTCGTTTGTGAAGGTAATTAAACAATTCAGACCAGCCCATGACAAAAATATCTGGTTTCCTGATGATAAATCTTTAACCTGATTATAGGTGCATGATAAATTAATCTTAGGGTTAATAGAGAAATGTAGCCAAAATGAATACAAGAAAACACTTACCTACTCAGAAAGGATAAGGGAATAAATTCAGTGTCTGGAACGTTGGTTCTCAGTAATTGTTGCAGTGAACTACAAAGGAGCGGACTGTTTCAGCTTACTCCGCGGCCATCTGTTAAGTAGCTGATGACAGAAGGCCTCGGCAAATCTCCATATCTGTTATGGACTGAATGTCTGTGTTCCCCCAAGTTCATATGCTGAAATCTTAACTTGCAGTGATGGTATTCGGAGGTGGAGTCTTTGGGAGGTAACTGGGTCATGAAGATGGAACCCTGATGAATAGAATCGGTGCCCTTATAAAAAAGACCCCAGAGAGCCCTTCAGCCTCCTTTCTGCAATGTGAGGATGTAACGAGAGGTGGCAGTCTGCAGCCAAGAAGCGGGTCCCCACCAGAATCCAACCACGTGGGCAGCCTGACCTCAGACTCCTCTGTCTCCAGTATCATGAGAAATAACTTTCTGTTGTTTATGAGCCACCTTGTCTATCGCTCTTAATTATAGCAACCTGGACTGATTAAGGCAATATCTTATAAATTTGAAGCCAACAAGCCAATATAAATAATCATCTTCATCCTCTAAAATTATAAAGAAGTTAGTCAATAAACCTAATGGATACATAATCCCAAAGTTCTAAGTGCCTTTATTCTTCTAGTTTTCAAAGGAAGAG
This sequence comes from Micronycteris hirsuta, assembly GCA_004026765.1. Classification (NCBI taxonomy): domain Eukaryota; kingdom Metazoa; phylum Chordata; class Mammalia; order Chiroptera; family Phyllostomidae; genus Micronycteris; species Micronycteris hirsuta. The sequence goes on along the minus strand of PVJI01025253.1, from coordinate 9,155 downwards.
TGAGACACTAGAGAGTATCATAGATGAGGCAACCTGGAAAGTTTTCCCATATGCCCTGCTCCTGGTAACCAACCCTGCTGCACTGACCACAGAGATGGGCTGTATTGCATATCATGTTTTGTAAAAGGTGGAAGACTGATCCAAGCAAAGCCAAGCAAATTCCTTTTCTGATATTGACATAGGGACATTATAAAAAAGAACACTTCTGTATCCTATGATTGCCAGATAAAATGTAGAATGCTTGGTTTAATTGAGATAAATAACAAATACTACTATGCAAGTATGTCCCCCAAGTATTGCATGTTTTATATCACTGAATGTTGAGGTGGTTTGTTACATAGCCATAGATAATGTAGCATAGATTTCGTGCCAATGATTAATTTATATTGTTATTGTAAAAATTATTAGTTTGAAAAAATGAGCATAAATTCTTTAAAGATCTGTCCTTAAAAAACAACAACAACAACAACAACAACAACAACAACAAAAAAAAACTAGGAAGTTAAGGAAGAGAGTATTTGTTAAGACCAAAGAACATTCCAAACTTGTGTGAGCAAGAAAGGGATCAGAGTGCCTCCACGTGGCTCCTGTATGTTGCCTGTGCTTCCTCCCTCACCCCCATCCCGGGAGCTGCAGTGTCGGCTGGATTCTCACGTGGTAGCCCATAGCTCAAAGATCAGATGTTCCAATGAACAAAACAAGTGTGTGGTTTCTCACAAACCACCTTGGAAGCTAACAAGGGTCAACTTGCCAGACTCCATGAGTCAGAGTCATAATCCCACCCAGGTTCAAGGACAGAGTCATAGACTTCACCTCTTAAGTGGAAGAGGGTCTAAGAATTGATCAACATGTTTGAAAGCTGCTGTAGAGTATGAGAGAGGCAGGGATAGACACAGGTACAGAGCACAGCAAGGGGGTTCTTTTTCTCTCCTGCCATACATAGTTCTATCCCTTCTTTGTGGATAGGCTTGACCTGGAGGGCAAAACAACATAATGCTTTTATCTGGATTTTTTAAAATAAATTATGGTAATATCCTTTTTTCTTAATACTTCTTTACCTAAGTCCCTGTTTTCTTTTGCTTTTTTTTTTTTTGTTGTTGTTGTTTTTAAGGAAGTAAGGCCATTAAGTAGGGGGTAGACATTCAGTGTGAATTTATTAAAAGGTAATGGTTTGATAAAAGGTATTAAAAATCCATGCCACTTGCAGTCAATTATAGATTGATATAAAATACTAGGAAACGAGACAAAAATTGCCTTTGAGTTGCAATCAGTGCCAAAGAGAAAAAGCATATTTTGCATTCCTTTCTAAGAGGAAAGGATAATGTTTTCACAAAAAGAAATTGTCAAAATGTTAGTTAAATAAATGAAGCATAAAACAAGTTTTCCTGCAGTTTTATCCAGGCTTGGATTCTAATAGCTAGCATTTATCCCTGGAATGAAAAGTTATATTTGTATCCAAGAAGAAAGGCTCCCTACTATGCACTTGAGATTTTTAGCTCTGAACAGTCCCCTTTGCTGATGAAATAAGTCATTTGCTCTGCCATTTCACCGTATGACCGTGTTCCTCCTGATGTCGGTGGACAGGAGCGATAAGAGCGTGAACGAGGGAGGGGTAGAGCAATGAGCGAGGGTCGTTCTAGGGGTGGATGGCAGAGTGTAAGGGAACCTGGAACCTGATAGACTAGAACAGATGTGAGACGAGGAGTTTCAGGGCTGGGCACTCATCAACAATGCATGAGGACCTGAGGGTACATCTATGGCAAAACAGGGATTTTAGGAAGGAGTGAAAGTCATGTTGGAGGTCAAATAACAGAAAACAGGAGGGCTTTGAAGTCTCCACCCTGACAATTTTATGAAGACTGACCTGTATTGTATGTAAGAGAAGCAAGATGCTTTTCCTGGGCCCGAACTGGGATTCAGAGAGTCACTGTACCAGCAGGCTGGCAATATAATAATTGTAGGGCTGGCAGATTTTTTTTTAAGCTAAAGAAGGAAGGAAGATGTCTTAGTCTATAAGGGCTGCTATAACCAAATACCGTAGACTGAGTGGCTTGTACACAACAGAATTTATTTCTCACAGTTCCGGAGGCTGGAGGTCCAAATCAGAGCACTAGTATGGGCATGCTCTGGAAAAAGCTCTCTTCTGGGCTACAGACTGCAGATTTCTTGCTATGTTCTCACATGGTTAAAGGGACAAAGGAACTTTCTTAAGCTGCTTTTATGAGGACACTAATCCCGTTTGTGAGGACTCTGCCCTCAGGATCTAATTGCCTCCCAGAGACCCTCCGTCCTGACACTATCACTGTAAGGGTGAGGTTTCAACACAGGAATTTTGTGGGGAATATGAACATTCAGAACATAGCTGAAGATTCTGGGACACAGAGAAGAAAATATGTAAAATCTCAAGGTGATGTGTTAGCATCTGCCCACTGTCTGGCCTGGGAGACTGGTTGGTGGACCCATGGAGAACAAAGTTAGTTTCAGAAGCAGAAACAGTTGTGTTGGTGAAAGATTGAAATTGTGAACATGAGCAGTGTGGCTTTGGAGCTCACTTGCAGGACAAGTTATGTGGCACAAGGCCTAGGTCCCAAGGCAACTTTTCTCTGGCAGGCTCATTAAACCACCAGCAAAGTATGACCTCAGTTGGTGGAGCAGCTTTCTCGTGGAGGGGACTGGCATCAGGTACAATAACCAGCTGATTTAATGGGATGGGGCAGAAAAACATAAGTAGACTTGCTCCTGAGAACACTATTGCTATCCCTAGGGATGCCTAGACACTGAAAAATTCTAGTGGGCAGGAGAATAAAAGCAGATGGACCCAAGGGCTTTTTGAAAGACCATAGTAATCGATTATTTAGTGTTAACTGACCTTATTTGTCCCTTCAGGCAGAGAGTTTGCAGTGTTTAGATTACATAATGAAAGAATTAATAATTGAAACTATCGCTATGGTCATTATCCTGAGGTGTAGCCACTTAGAAATTAGAAATGAATGAATTCAATATGAATTGCAGGATGATTTTCCTGGGGACATAATTTTGCAATATAAAAGGAAATCCAGAATGAAACTTTGAGCCAAGTTTCCAATCCCTCACACTGCTCAAAGAGAGAAATGGACAGGAAGTGACTTAGGAAAATAAGCTGTCACATTTACACTTTATATGTCCCCAAAACTTTGAAGAGGTTTCACTGGGGAGATCAGGTATATTCTGCATTTTGAGGAGAGGGGTATGAGTGTTCCCAGCGTGTTGTTTAGCAGGCACCTACTTAAAGGGCACGATTAGCAGCAAATACCAGCTCTATTCACACAGGAGTAGGAGTGAAGAAAGGTGTTTTGGGAACAATTAACCTGGTCCCCATTCTTGGTAGGTCCTCCACTTGCACGTACATAAACACATACACAGCTCACATCATGCACACACACACCATTTTGACCACAGAAGAGTAGTTGAGGGACACAATGTGTTAGTCACGTAACAGAAGACTAACACCGAAAGAATAATTAGCCCTTTTTTCCATTCTCCTGTACCCGCTGAGACAGTTGTTGGTGTAGCCTTCAACATCGAGAGTTTTCTGTTCCATCTCGTTTTAGAACAGAGCCAACCACTGAAGATATGAAAGCAGCAGCATTCTGAGAAACATCAGAACCACCAGCTTACTTGGACTATGAAACCAAGGCCATCACACTATTTTTATGGCTGTCGTCTAAATGGTTTAATGCCCCATATAACTTGTACTGGCATCCACAAGATTTCTTCCTCCATTAACTCTCTCTACCCTCTCCCAGGGTAGTCTACACTATGCTAAGTATGAAGTGAGCAAGGAAACACACACGCAATTTTATAAAACCCTTTAAACCATTACATAGTTCTTCATGTGTTTATGTTTGTGATTAAGAACAAAATTACAATCCATGGCACAAAGTAGTACAAAATTTGTACTACAGTTTATCATTTTGTTTTTCTCCTGATTTCATTCAAAAAGCTGACAGGTCATAAGCCTGCCACCTGCTTTTGGATAACTAGTTGGCCCTGATTCCTTTTCTACCACTGCTTTTCTAAACATTAACATTTGCATTTGGAAATCTAGAAAAATAGAAAGCTTTTTTTTTCTTTTTTTTAAGGAAAGGCTTTCACTTTCATTCTGAGCACCTCTAAAACCCAGTTTTGCATTGCAATATATCCTAGGCTACTAGTGGACATAAATTTTTTAAAAATAAGCCTAAAAAATGTTTATGTCAGACCTTAGAAATTAGGGAACTAATGAAAATCCTGTCTCTATCAAGGATTGTTATCATTCAACAGTAACATGATGAAATTGCTACAATACATCCTCTTTAAGAGCTTGGCATTCAAAATGAGATCTGTTATCAGCTGTCTGTGTGCGTATAACAGACCATCCCAGAATTTAGTGGCTTAAAACAGCAAGCATTTTGTTGGCTCACAATTCTGAGCTTCTGAAATTTAGACTAAGCTCTACTTGAATGGTTCTTTGGTGGATGGACACCTGATTTTGTTTGGCCTGTGACTTTCCAGTTTTCCCACAGAAAGTCTAGCCTCTTAGGAAATCCGTCAGCCTCAGGCAAAACAAGATACATGGTCAAGATCTGGGGGTCCCAGCATGGCAGTGATCATCTGGGGGCTCACCTGGAGCCGGATGGTCTCACTTACATATCTAGTAGTTGGTGCTTTTTGTCAGTGGGGCCATGTGTTTACAGCAGGCTAGCCCAGTCTTCTTCACATGGTAGCAGGCGTCTAGACATAGGGGACAGTGCAAGTCCCAGTGGACAAGGCCTCTGCTTGTACCACATTTCTTGAATTAGCTAAACCAAGTCACACGGCCCAGGAAATGAATGTAGGAGTATACCACACAAGGGCATGGATGCCAGAAGCCATGATTCACTGGGACCATTAATGGCCCGGTCTAGCATAAGGTCATACACCTTTTAATATTTAAACAATAAATCTGAGATCCTGACTTTGTTCATTGTGTTACACTTAAAGACTCTTCTACTTGGTAAGCCAAAGAATCCCTCATTCCTAGGATACAATTCAAGTAGCTATTGCCTCTCAGCAAGAAAAGCAGAAAACTCTCTGCTGCTATTTTTGCTACTGCTGCTGCTTGTTCCTATTTTAAAAATCAGTAAATTCCGTAGTCTGGTGCAGCCTAGTGGAAGAAGTGAGAAGTGCAATGATCAATGATTCTAAGGCAATGATTTTCAACCAGTGAGCCACAAGAATTTGTAAAACATGCAATACCTGAGTATTCAGTCAGGAGCACTGACCTCTTTTCCCTTAGATTATCAAAAAAAAAAGAAAAAGAGAAAGACAACAGCCAACACATTAGCTGTCTGGCATGAATGAATCAAAATTATGCCTATTTTTTTTCCAAATAAGCAACAAATATAGTACTTGGTGTGCTGCAAAATTTTAGTCATTACTTTTTGTGTGCCACGAGATGAAAAGGTTGAAAATCGCTATGCTAAGTCATAGATCCCAGTCACGTGTCTGGTAGGACTTCTCAGACTGCAGAGAACAGAGAAGCCTCGGTGCACTGGGCTCTGCCAGCTCCAAGCACAGGCCTGCATCCTCAGTGTTCATCCTCGTCACCTACACAGTTCTCTTCAGTTTATCTGTTATCAGAGCCACTTCTCCCCTTACACAACTACAGTCCCAAAGTGGATGAGTCAGGAGAAAACATAGCTTCTTAGGATTGGAACTAAATTTTCCCTCCACTCTGCATCCTGGCATAACAAAAAGGACCGCTTTCTCCCTACCCGGGGCCTAGTTCCTTCTCCGCCCCTCCCGGGACCGCCTCCTTGCATAACAGAGGCTCCACTGGTGTTCCTCCCTGACCCCTCTAGTCCTCAACACACAATAAAAAGTAAGGAGATTATACCAAAAAGAAAAGTATTGTTTTGAAAAGGAAATGATACAAATGAATGTATCAGTAGTTATTTAGCCTACTGTTTCAAAATTCTAATTAGTAATTATTTAATACTTTGAAGAACAAAATTTTTAGGAAAAAAATTATGTTTTAATGTACACTACCATTTTAATCAGCAATTGAATTCTAATTAATTATGTTTTAGTTGAAATTATTCAGAGTCATGGCCCAACCAAAAATTGCTAGTTATGTAATTGAAAATTATGTGGTTCATCCCTATGTTGATGGACTGAAGTTGATTCAGAGCTGAGTGAATTGTGCCATTTTACTTCTGATCAAATTCATTTTGCAACCCGCATGTCTGGAATTCTCCCTATACCACTAATCTGAATGGAAATTGAGAGACAAATTATTTTCTAAGAGGCCAAATTGAAGTTTCTTTTAGATTTATGGACCAAAATTGTAATTGTTAGTAAATTTTTTAAATAAATATTTTTGTATATTTATCTTTCAGTATGATTTTTTAAATTATTCTAACCCACAAAGGATATAAGCATGTGCTGCCTTAAAATTTGAAATAATACTTTAAATCTAAAAATGCATAAGAATAGGCAAAAATCTCCTGGAGAAAGTTTTTATTTTTTTTAAACTCCACTACTTTTTTTTTTCACGTATGAATAGTCAACATGTGCAATATGGAGTATTAGGAAGATCAGTAGCTCCTTAAAATGCTGTGGGAATCACTTAATGCTACAAACATTAAAAACTATATTCTTGTTTGCCAAAGACAACCAACTATATACCCTTTGAAAAATGCTTTTGCACATGAAAACATGAAGAATGTTTCAGATAAAGAATGGTGCCAGTACACTTGTACATTTAGCCTTGTGAATTAAAGTCAGCAAAGTTTCTAATATAAAAATTGATGTAAAAAAAGTAAACTAGTTTACCATAAGTAAAGAGGAAAGTATATTTATTACTTAGTTCAATAGACTTAATATAGAAAAAATTGATTTCCATTAAGGATTAGAAAAGTTATATTTCTATGACCTGAAGAATACAGAATCTTCCATAGGAACATGTTGCTTTATAGTTACATTAATTTTAAAAGGCATCCCAAGGATGACAGGTGTTTTTTAATAGCAAAACTCAAAACTTGATTTGTGATGTTAGGAGCATTACTCATAGAGTACCTTAATATGTTGAAAGTTTCTTAGGTAACAAGCCAACATTAAATATGTCTACAGTGTGTTAACATTCCCAGGCTAAACTAGCAAGAATATTTTTTGGGAAAAAAACTAGGAATATAAAAATAAATAAATGAGAGAGTCTGGGAAATAGAACCAATGGGGAGAGTTTTAAGCAATTAATATTATATTTAAGATAGAAAACAAAGAGCAGAAGAACATGCTGAAAATAATAAACTGCACTTTTTTACTTACCGAGGGGAAAATAACTGACACATTAACATGTTTTGCTTTAGTATATGAGGAAATACAGTCGTTTTTCTTCTCTTCAGTGAAACACTGCATAATAGTTAACCCATATTTGTGTGGTGGGGTAGGAATTTCAATCCGTAAACTCAGTCGTGCATGATATTTCACAATATTAAATTGTCTTCAGAGCAGTTTAAATCCAACTTTGAGTTTCCTTCACCAAAGTAGTAGGATATGCAGTCTGTCTTCTCATGGCAATTCCTTCTTCTCTGGAAGGGCAATGCTTCTCAATCCTACTCAGACCAATTATCAGAGTTGTCATTCTGATCATAGTTGTCAGTTCACACTGGTTGCCACAAAGACCCCTACTGCCCAAGCCACTTGATCTATTCAAATCCAGCAATTATGCCAACTTCACGCAAAGTAAAGTTTGTCAAGGCCAAGTGTCCCGGTGCATGCATTATAGCCTCCCCAGGTATTACACAAGGAGGTCTTGACCTCTCCAAGGGCACCTCCACAGAGCAGGGTGGGGCCTCCATCACTCCAAGACTTCACAGCTTCTGGTGAGGAGTCTACTGTTTCCTCTCCTTCCCTCTTGGATGCCTTGCACAATCTCTTCAGGCTGCTTAGACTCCCTTAAAAATAGAAGAAGCAGCTTCTATTAGTGTTTTAGCAGCTTCTTCTTGCCACACTACTAAAATGACTGAAGCTGATGTCCTGGCTTGCTTTGTGCTTGAAATAAGAAGGGTGATGACCATCAAAGGGAAAGAACAAGTAGTGATTAATGTATTAATGATGTATTGTGTTACACTGACAATGCCTCTTTCCTGCACCAGTAGGAACTTTCAGTACGCAGCCTGTATGGACACGACACTGGGCACTTTGCATGCATCCCCTCCTTATGCTCTAGCTTCAGCCAGACTGGCCTGCTTCCATTCCTTGTTACTATTCTTCCCAAATCAGGGCCTTGGTACACCATTGTCCTTAGTGTCAAATCCACCGTTACTCCCCTTCCTTTCAATTTTTTAAAATCATTTGCCCTGTGAAACTTTTAAACAATTTCTCTCCAAATATTGTCATAATAATGACATGTCCCTGGCGATTGTTATCTGCAGACTGAAATATACTAATGTATTATGATAGATTTATAATTTCTCAGAAGGTTTGCTACTTTTATTTAACTCTTCTCCTATCTTATCAGGCCCTAAATCATTGGGTTTAGATTGGTATGAAACATGAACTAAAGCTTCAGATTAGAACACAATTTACAATAAACTTTTAACTTCCAGAGGTGAAAAGTAAATCAATTTTATACTTTTATTCTTTATAGCAAACTAGGATAGCACTTTTAAGGAGTTTATCCTATAGATATACTCACACTCATGTGGAAATTATGTCTGTACAAAGCTATTTATTGTAGGAATTCTGAAATAGTAAAATATTGAAAATAATTTAAATGTTCATGCATATATTACGCATATGTATATGTATATCATATGTGCACATTACATATATGTGTAATGGAATAATGGGCAGGTGTTTAAAAATAGAACAAGGGAGCTCTTTTCAACATAAATGATTGTAAGAATATATTAGGTACTTTTTAAAAATTAGGCAAATTTTTAAAATTTAGTAAAGAATACTAGGCCCGGCTGGTGTAGCTCAGTGGATTGAGCGCGGGCTGGGAACCAGAGGGTCCCAGTTCGATTCCCAGTCGGGGCACATGCCTGGGTTGCAGGCCAGGTCCCCAGTGAGGGCCATGTGAGAGGCAACCACACATTGCTCTTTCTCCCTCCCTTCTCCGCTCTCTAAAAATAAAAAAATAAAAAAATAAA
>PVJI01025252.1:0-20803 GCA_004026765.1 Micronycteris hirsuta | reverse complement strand
CTCTATCTGCACAGTCATAGACTAACTGCAGATTGTCTTGGGGTGGCAAGCCAGTTTTCCAGCCATTGACACTTGTTCCCCCAGAACTCCAGTCACTTCCTGGTGTGTTGCATTCTTTGGCTTAATCCTCAAAGAGATGGCTCCACTTAGGGTCATGTCCCAGGGACAGAATTTTACTGGGAAAACACCCTATCAGGTGTCACTTTAGCCTTTTCTTTCTCCAGAGAATTCACCTCTATTCTCAGGTCTCTCTGTTCGACTCTGATTTTATTTTAAATTAAATCTCTGGGAGCAGCGGTTCCAGGTCCATAATCCATAGGGTTAGAATTCATGATTTAGGGGGAAGGGCCAAGAAGACATGTGAACCAAATCTTAAAAAAATCAATGAGAAGATACAAATCTTACCTCACTAAAAGCTTTCTTGCAAGCTTAAGTGATGAGCACTTAGCTAGGATAGTACCTTCCCATTCAGAGGACTCTCACATAGAGGGACATATTTCAGAGAAAAAAAGATAATCTATATTAGGGGAGGGGGAAAACCACCTCAAAAATAGACTCCTTTACACTGCTTTGGACATATGAGAAAAATTCCACTTGCCCTTATACTGCTCATGAATCTCAATCCCTCCTATGATACTGCTCATGAATCTCAATCCCTCCTATGAAAACCTTTCTGGCCTAGATTTCAAGTTCCACATTCCCATGAAAATATTTCATTTTCTTTTTTTTTTTTTTTAAGATTTTATTTTTATTTATTTTTTTTAGAGAGAGGGGAAGGGAGGGAGAAAGAGAGGGAGAGAAACAGCAATGTATGGCTGCCTCTCACATGGCCCTCACGGGGACCTGGCCCGCAACCCAGGCATGTGCCCTGACTGGGAATCGAACCGGGACCGCTTGGTTCCCAGCCCGTACTCAATCCACTGTGCTACACCAGCCAGGGCGAAAATATTTCATTTTCAATGCAGAATATTCCTGGGTAATCTAAGCTCTACCTACGTGACCTGATCACGCTAATCCAAATGGAAATTTCAGAACCCTGAGGAATCTTTGTTATCTGACTGTCCAGTCTTTCCTGAATGGTCAAAGGAAATGAAAATCTTTCTTTTTCTTGTGGCTAATGTAAACTCATCATATAATTTACTATATCAAAAACAGTCCCTGGCTGGTGTGGCTCAGTGGATTGAGCACCAGCCTGTGAACCAAAGGGTTGCTGGTTCAATTCCCAGTCAGGGCACATGCCTGGGTTGTGGGCCAGGCCAGGTCCCCTGTGGGGGGCACAGTGAGAGGCAACCACAGTGGTGTTGCCCAGTGAGAGGCATCCACACATCAATGTTTCTCTCCCTCTCTTTTTCCCTCCCTCGCCCGTCTAAAATAAAGTCTTTAAAAAAGTATATATATATATATATATATATATATATATATATATATATATATATATATATACACACACATATATATATATATATTTATATATATGTATATATATATATACTTCCCCCTCCCCACCCCCCAAAAAAGACCAGGCATAAACCTAAAAATCAAATAGATATACCTAGAATCCCTTTTAATTCTGATTCCTAACACAAATATTTTATCACAATGGTTTGAGAAATGAATGTCCTATACTCGTGTCCTGCATTTTCACTTTGTATCATAGCCATTTTCCTAATTTTTACAATACTTTCACATGTAAGAGAAAGTGCTGTGTGGAAGAGAATACAAAGTAGTTAGTGGGGAAATCATGTTTGAAGATGATACATTGAAATACTGTTTTCCAGCCTAATTTCTAACTACAGCAATTTTTGAACTTCTCAACACCACCACCAGTGTTATCATTCTCATTACTCTTTATTGGAAAAGAGGTCTACCTCACCGGCAATCACTCCACAGCATACTGTCCATTTAATGGTCATGGTAATTCTAAGTGCTTTCTGCAAGGCAAAGTGCCAACATTTACTACTTTTGTTTGGAATGTGTCATAATGACTAAGCTTGATTTTGCACATGGAATTGCTAAGTACAATGTATGATCCATAGTCCCCCATTTCTTCTCCAGAAATGCAATAACAGAGGGCTAACTGAAAGCTTTTCCACATACGTTATTTTTTTATACACATTCTTTCCAATACATGTGCTTCCTTGGAAAGGAGGGAGGGAGGAAGGAAGGGATAGACTCTGGCTAAAAAATTCCCAAACTAGTTGCATTCATAGGGTTTCTCTTCAGTATGAGTTGCCTGATGCCTAATAAGTTTAGAGCTGTTAATAAAAGCTTTCCCACATTGATTACATGTAAACGGTTTCTCTCCAGTATGTGTTCTTTGATGTACAATAAGTCGAGCACTCAAGCTGAATGTTTTTCCACATTGATTACATTCATAAGGTTTCTCTCCAGTATGAGTTCTCTGATGTTGAGTAAGGCATGAACTCTGCCGGAAGGATTTCCCACACTGACTGCACTCATAGGGCTTCTCTCCAGTATGAGTTCTCTGATGCACAACAAGGACATAGCTCTGGCTGAAAGACTTCCCACACTGATTACATTCATAGGGTTTTTCTCCCGTATGAGTTCTTTGATGCATAACAAGGTGAGAACTGCGGTTGAAAGATTTTCCACACTCATTACATTCATAGGGTTTCTCTCCAGTATGAGTTCTTTGATGTGCAACAAGCTGAGAGCTCCAGCTAAAGGATTTTCCACACTGATTACATTCAAAGGGTTTTTCTCCTGTGTGAGTTCTCTGATGGGCAACAAGTTTGTAACTCTGACTAAAGGACTTTCCACATTGATTGCATTCATAGGGTTTTTCTCCAGTATGAATTCTTTGATGAGCAATAAGTTTATAGCTCTGGATAAATGATTTCCCACATTGATTACATTCATAGGGTTTCTCTCCGGTATGAGTTCTTTGATGCGCAATAAGCTTATAGCTCTGCCTGAATGACTTTCCACACTGACTGCACTCATAAGGCTTCTCTCCAGTATGAGTTCTCTGATGCACAACAAGGACATAGCTCTGGCTAAAGGATTTCCCACACTGATTACATCTATAAGGTTTCTCTCCAGTGTGAGTTCTCTGATGGGAAACAAGGTGAGAACTCCGGCTGAAGGATTTCCCACATTCGTTACATTCATAAGGTTTCTCCCCCGTATGAGTTCTCTGATGTGCAACAAGATGAGAGCTCCAGCTGAAGGATTTCCCGCACTGGTTACATTCAAAGGGTTTCTCTTCAGAATTTCTCATGTTTGATGCAAGCGATGAATTCTGGGAGATTTTACTACATTTATATTGTCTCTCTTCAACAGGAATTCTCTGTTGTTCATTATGGGGTATGCTATGGTTCAAAACTTGCCCACATTCCTTAAAATCAAAGGATTTCCCTCTTGCATGTATTTTTTCATGTATATTTATGGGCTTACCGTGGCTAAAAGACTGAATATTGTTGCTAAATCCATAGGATTTATCTTCTGTTTGAGTTCTTGCAAACTGAATAAGGTGAATGCTCTGGGGTTTTCTTCCACATTCATTATTTTCACATAGTTTCTCACTGTCATTAGTTATCTGATGACTATTCATACTTGAATGATGTAATTTTTTAACATGTGAGGCATGTTTGTGAAAATGGTTTCTTATGGGTGCCATCTTGGGTGAAAGAAGGCTGGAATTCAGACCACTCTTCTCTGTGAGTTCATCACTTCTGCAGACTCTCTCACTAGTAACAGCATTTTTTTGAGTGAATGCCACTTTCTTCAAAAGTCTTTCTGGTTTTTCCTGTTGCTTCTCCAGCTGGTCCTTACAAACCCAAACTTCTTCACATGAAGATAACCAAGGATCATCTTTTGCCAACCTTTCTAACTTTACTCCATGGGATGGTTCATCATCAAAAATTCTGTGCTTTGATGTTGATTCTCTTCTTCTAAGTGCAGTTGCCGAGTCTGAAAGAAAGCAAAATAAAACATCTTAGCTAAAAAATGTTAGAGCTAGAATAGTGGAACACAGCTGACAAGAAAGGATGCAAAATATCAATACAGTTAGATTTGTTTTCAGCTATTATAACCTGGATGGAGAAGCAAAAAGGTGGGATAAAGCAGTAAGAGGAAGATTACCAAAGTCCAATAGGATAACATAGCATTAAAATGGAACAACTGAACCTTAATTTTATTGAGTATATGAGACTTTAGATACCAAATCTAAATTTCCATATTCCAAATTAAGATCACCTATACAGACTAAAAGAACCTCAAAGCAATTTTGCAATTCTTCGCAAAGCAGTAAAGGGCCTTTTCTATCCTCTTTAGTGCTGAACACATGTTCACCGAAATAGAAATCAGTGTCTACATTTCTAGGAATTTCTGAAGGCATGAAACTTGCTAGCAGAGCCTATGTCAGTAAGACATGAGCAAACTACAACTCTGAACCAGGAAGAAAAATGGGGACACTGTTATCCCAGAGTCCCCTAAATGCCTTAGGGGCTAATATGGCCCCCTGGATTCCTGTTATTCCCAGTGACAGAGAATGGAGGTTAGTCCACAAACAGAAGCCTGGGTGACTAATAAAGCATTAGAGAATACCTGAAAAAGTGGTGATGTATACAGTTCACTAGGAGGTGGAAAAGGGAGAAAAATGTGGCATGTCCTTTGGGAATTTTTCAATCAAACCTTCTATACCTATAATGACTCCTATGTGTCTGTTTCTCACTAGGATATGAGCATTGGGAAATTCTTTTTATACTCATCCCCTTGTTCCAACTAGAAAATTTTGTCTGTTTTGAAAAGCTGGTAGGTTAAGATATAGGATTCTGAGTTTTTGGGCTGGAGACAAAAGAAAATTACTGCAGAATTTGGTCCCAGTCTTTGGCCTTTGAGAACCATGAAGGCTAAACAAGCTCAAACCCAAGAAGCTTTTCTACCTTATAAAGTAAAATTGAATCTTCACTGGGGAATAAAAAATACAAAAAAATCTATGTATGTCTAATCTTACCTCTGAACTCTACAACTTTTTTTTTTTTAAAGATTTTATTTATTTATTTTTAGAGAGAGGAGAAGGGAGGGAGAAAGAGCAATGTATGGTTGCCTCTCACATGGCCCTCACTGGGGACCTGGCCTGCAACCCAGGCATGTGCCCTGACTGGGAATCAAACCGGGACCCTCTGGTTCCCAGCCCATGCTCAATCCACTGAGCTACACCAGCAGGGCTGAACTCTACAACTTTTTAAAAAAGATTTTATGTATTTTATTTTTAGACAGAGGGGAAAGGAGGTACAAAGAGAGGGAGAAGAGAATCAATGTGTGGTTGCCTCTCATGTGCCCCCTACTGGGGACCTGGCCCACAACCCAGGCTTGTGCCCTGATTGGGAATCGAACTGGTGACCCTTCAGTTCGCTGGCTGGCACTCAATCCACTGAGCCATACCAGCCAAGGCTGAACTCCATAACTCTTAATGAAAACAAGAAATAATTTCAACATGCAGAGTTCACTAAAGAAGACTGTATCCTTACCCCAAGAGACGAAGTCCCTGTGGTTCTCCAGGATCACATCTCTGTTCAAAGTCCTCTGAGCAGGGTTCAAAATGCCCTCTTCCTGAGTGAAGTCCACAGTCACAATTTTGAAGTTCCCTCCTTCCTAAAACAGGACACATATTCCTGCATCATTTCCTTCTAAGGTTCATAGAGGAAGAAAAGTTCGACACATGGAAGAAAGGAAACTCGATGGCCCCGAAGTTGTCCTGAGATCGTCAGTGTTCAATGAATTCTAGTCAAGGTGTACATGTGTCTTCTAGGTGAGCCCTTTGGGTTTTGGATGCTGGATCTGCTTTTACAACCCCAAAGAAAAACACCAGATAAGAACTAACATACATTTTCTCTTTGGATCACCTTAAAGAAAATGCTCACTCAGATTTTTGTACTGGTATACAGAATTCCCTCCAAATTCCCAAGAAACTAACAGAATAAGGATCAGTAAACTTTTTCTACCAAAGACCAAAGAGTAAATATTTTAGGTTTTGCAAACTATATAGTCTATTGCAACTACTCAGCTCTGCTGCTGCAGCAAGATAGCAGCCACAGAAAATAAACAAATGGGTGTGGCTTTAATACAATAAAATTTTATTTACAAAAACAGGTGGTAGGCCACATTTTGGTTCATAGGCTCTACTTTGCTAATGCCTGAAATAGATGAAACATGAGCCCTAATGAAGTAGAGGTTAAGAGCGCTGGGTTTGGAAGAAAAGAGACTTGGGTTTTCTCACCTATAAATAGCAAATGTCTAAATTTAAAAAAAATAAAAAGATATCTAATCTAATAATCTGTGTTTTAACAGTGAGTTTATTCTATTTCTATTTATTAGGCTTAGTCATATCCAAGTCATTGGGTTTTTGAGTCAGTTAATTGTGATGATGATATATATATATTATTAATTATATAATATATAATATATACTGATAATATATGTATATATAATATATACACAATTATATAATATATAATTATATAATGTTATATACATAACTATATATATGGCAATTAGCAGAGTTTACTGAACAAAACATGAAGGCTGACAATTATTATTATGTCTGAAGACCCTGAGAAATTAAGTGACAGCCAATGTGACCTTTATCTTCAAACTTCAGTCTTCAGATGACAGTGCCAGTTTGCCCACACTCAGATCTGCACTGTCAGGACTTCAGGGCATGTTCCGTCATGACTGCCATACACAATAAAAGGGACCGCCTCCTCTGAGCAGGAAAGGACCCATTCTCAAAACTAGTGGGCAGAAATTTTGATCCAAAAAAGAAGTGCTAGGGTGATCTATCCTCACCCAAAGGCAGCAAAAGCCAGGAAACTCTATGCCACTTGCCACTAATGGCTTTTTAAACAGAGCAAGTGTTACTGATTTTAAACTGTAATTCATGAATAGGACACAGGGTCCATGGATCCCATGAAACTCCATACAAAATGCTTCTGTACTGCATTTTTCTAAGTTGGAGCCATCAGTTTCACCAAAATCTCAAAGGTTTCCCTGATTAGCCCAAAATGGGATTGAGAAATACCATTTGCAAACTGTGGCTTCTGCTGAATATGGATCTATAGTACTGTTTCCCAACCTCTAATCCATGCTTCCGTCTAATCAATTTAATATACGGGGTGGGCAAAAGCAGGTTTACAGTTGTGCATGTGGAAGAAGACAGCAAGTAATGATTATAATAATACAAAAATAAACTCTGTGTTTCATGTGCTCTTATCTGTAAACCCACTTTTGCCTATCCCTGTATTCCTCTTTGCTACTTAATGTAGGTATCTTTATTATCGAGTTTGTTCAAATAGCAAAAAAAAAAAAAAAAAAAAAAAAAAAGAGACTAGATTAGCACCTCCTGCTCTAGCCCAGCTGTATGTTGGCTAAGTCCCACACTTCCTCATCATTTGCATAACGGTCATCTTGGTCACTAGTCTATGGTCCATGAAAGCAGGTACAAAGCATTTACAGTATGCAACTCCAACTCCAGTGCTTAACAGAGTGTTGGTGTATAGTAAATACTAAATACATATTTGGTAAATTATGTCACTACCTGAATCTATAGAATAAACTTTGTAACATATCAAAATAATCCTGGTCCAAACTCTGATGTAGGTCTTCTCTCACCTAAAACTCAGAGCCTATCAAATACTCACATGAAAAAGTCCTTAAAGCCCTGGCCAGGCAGCTCAGTTGGTTGGAGCATTGTCCCGTACACTAAAAGGTTGCGGGTTCGATTCCTGGTCAGGGCACATATCTAGGTTGTGGATTTGATCCTGGGTTGAGGCGCCTATGGGAAGCAACTGATCAATATTTCTCTCTCTCCTTCCCTCCCTTTCTCTCTCTAAAATTCAATAAATGTAACCTTGGGTGAGGATTAAGAAAAAAGAAGTCCTTCAGCATGTGGACACTGGCTTTTCTGAACGTCCATCCCCACACATTCTATTCTTCCTCTCACTTGGCCCAACTCCCTGCTCTTCCAAATTCCTTCCCAAACCCTTCAACCGTGCCCTCGGGAGCTCATCTTCTAATAATGAAACCCTACAGCTTCAACGTGTTCGCCAAATATTCCCTCCACATCCTTGTGTTGGTGGAAACCTACCCTCCCCGCCGAGGACTCCCTCTCCATAGTCCTCGCAGGATTAGGGCGAACATGCTCTTCCATCCCAGGGTCTCAGCGTCAAAAGGGAAAGGGGTGAGTCTCCCACTTACACTGAAACCCTTATCATTTACCTCACTTCTCAGAGCTTTGTCCTACCAGCCTCTTAAACACCACCCCCCCAATCCCACTGAGAATACCTAGGGTTCACCCCCCATTCCAAGAACTTGAATTGCTTTGTCTCCCATTGTCTACAGGAGTGATTTTCAACCTTCTTCATCTCACGGCACACATAAACTAATTGCTAAAATTCTGTGACACACTAAAAACTATATTTTTTGCCGATCTGACCAAAAAATAGGTCTAATGTTGATTGATTTACAGAAAAAAAAAATAGTAATTTTATTTTTTTGCTCGAAAGTGACTTTTTAAAAATTAGGTACCTATATTTGTATATAAGGATCTCTGGTACCCAGAATTAACCAATAAGATGTAACCTTATTATGTGACATGACCAATAAGATGCAACTCTATTATATGACCTACGTGTTTATGGTTCAAGACATGGCATTCACATTGCACAGCTATTGTTGTGTTGGCTGTTGTCATTTTTTACTTGACAATTGAAGGGAAAAGAGGTCAGTGTCCCTGACTAAACAGTCAAGTATTGCATGTTTTTAAAATTCTTGCGGTACACCGGTTGAAAATCGCTGGTCTATGGCATCTACTTGTACAGTTCTCGGATAATACTATAAAAATAACTGACTTTAATGTAGCATTTACTCTGTGGTGTCAGGCAGAGTGCTATCCATGTCACAAATTACCATTCACTTAATTCTGACAAGGTCCCTGTGAGAAAATTCTATCAGCAGGGCCATTTTTCAGATGAAGAACTAGAGAATTTAACACATACACCTAAGGCTGGTAGCTGGGATACAACCTCAAGGTCGTTGACATCAGAGCCTATGCTCTCGGTCATCGCGTCCCATGGGTAGCCGAACTCCCGGGCCCTGGAATTGCTGGTCAGCACCTCACTCTTAGAGTGAGACCCCAGACTTAATGACCATAAAGTACTCCACCTCTCAAACCACACACACAGAACTGCCTACTCTTGGGTTCAATCAGGTTATTATTTTTTATTACATCAGAGTATTTTTAAATTTTATTTCCAATTAGTTTACATTCAGTATTATTTTGTACTAGTTTCGGGTGTACAGCTAGTGGTTAGACAATCATATACTTCACAGTGTCCCCCCGATATTCCCAGTACCCACCCAGCACTGGAAATACATAGCTGTTACCATACTGCTGACTGTATACCCTCTGCTGTACTTTATATCCCCACGACGGTTTTTTAACTACCAATCAGTACTTCTCAATCCTTTCACCTTTTTCACCTAGTCCCCCAACCCCCTCGCCCCTCCAGCAGAATTCCCCACTTTACTTGCTCAATTATTCCCTTTACCCTTCTTGTCCTTGGATGGTTTGGGGCCATTAACTCTATTGATATATCTGCTATTACTATCTACCAGTCTACATTCTTTTCCTTTCTAGTTAGTGTCCTCCTTATCTTTTCCATTTTAATTACTCAGTTTACAGTCTGTGGCTCATTCATTTTAATCCTGTTAAATATATCCAAAAATTCTCTTTCAAATATGACCTTGATCTACAGGACTTCCACTGAAGGCCTGTGGCTACAACAACTAAACAAATCTGAACACAATCTGCCATCTGTGGAGAGTAGGTTACAGAATGCCCCCCTCTGGGGAGACCCACAAAAGCAGCTGGATAGTGTGTTATCAGTTAATGGTCCTATCTCGGAATGGTCCTTTCAGACCCACCAGCGCCATGACAGGCTTCCTGGAGCGGCTTGTTGTAAGGCTTCTCCGCACTTCACAGTCGGCTCTCCATTCCAGCCCCCACCCTCATGCCTAATGGATAACTCCACCTGCTTGCTGACAGAGACAAATCCAAGCTTCCAAGCTCCCACGTAACTCCCTCAACGTCAATCGTCCTATATGCGTCCTTCCTCTGTAGTCACATGTGTTCTAAACTGGTCCCCCTGGCCCTAATCGAGGACTCTGCCCATAGTTTTATCTCATCTCTCCCGATCATTAACTTCTTGTTCTCCACTAACTCCTTCTGGCAACCACTTCGAGTCAAACCTTTTCTATCCTTAAAAAAAAAAAGTCCTTCAATCTCAAGTTTCCTCATTGCTATTACTCTCATGATAACCAAATTCTATAAAAGTTGCCCACTCTTATCTCCATTTCCATCACTTTCTACTCACTTCCCACTGCACTTCGATCTGGCTTCTGCCACCAACCACACACACTTCTCAATGTGAAGAGGCTGTGTGTCCAACTTACCTGGGATGGGATGGCCAGTGACCCAGCATCTTCTCTCTCGACCTTGATGATCATTTCTTGAGGAAGGAGAGAGTCCTAAGAAGGTGAAATAGACAAGAGAAAGGAAAATAAAGGGAGCTAAGGGACAGCTCAAAACTCTCATTGTGAGTAGGCTACGATTTGACATACCACCTGTTGCAAGGCACCCCACCAAACTCCTGCTCCCTTCCATCAGTAAGCCCATGTGAGCCATGGGGCTGGGGGTGGGGAATTCTGGAAGGGCATTGCAACATCACATGTGCACACGAGATCTTTGTGGATCTCCCAGGCCAGCCCCGCTCCCAGCTGAATGGGCGCCTGGGAGAAGAAAAGCACTGTCCAGCTGGGCCCAGCCCGAATGCCTGGATCTCAGACTTGTGAGCAAATAAGACAGAATACAGAATTACCAAGAAAAAAATTAATAAATAAATTAACTTCATAAAATGTTTAGCAGAAAGTACCACCAATAAAGGCACCAGCAATAAATATAGCAACATACTTCTTCCAAAGTATGCTGAACATACTTCTTCCAAATCAGTAAGAAAAAGGTAGCCTCAACAGAAAAATGGACAAAGGAAAATGTGATGTAGCTCAACTACAAAGAAATACAATGGCCAGTGAATACACAAAAAGATGCTCACCTCTTTGAATCAGATAAAACTAAAACTCTTTCTATGATTATCTATCTCTATATATTAGAGACCGTAAATTCACACCGGTACCTCCAATTACAATTCAACACATTTTATTCTAGCCTTCCTGCTTCCCATATTTGTACCTTCCTTCTCCACTTCCCATTATCCTCTATTTACTGATTTGCTCAAAACCCCTGTACGTAACCAAAATCCCAACCACGAGGAGTGGTCCATCTGCCTGTTGCTAACAACTCCTCCTGTGGCCCATCTGCCTGTTGCTAACAACTCCTCCCATGGTCCGTCTGCCTGTTGCTAACAACTCCTCCCGTGGTGGCCCACCGGTCAAGAGGGTCATATACTCTTAGTGGATGGTTAAGTTGATACAATCATTCTGGACTGGCAATATATTTTTTTAAATATCATTTTATTTTGAAGCAGTTTAAGACTTACAAGAAGCTGCAAAAACACAACAGAATTCCTGTGTACCCTTCACCCGGCTGCCCCCTGAAGCTAGTATCAGATAGAACCACAGCATACTGTCAAAACTCGGAAACTGATATTGGTACAACATTTTGAACTTAGGCAAAGAATATATTCAGATTTCATCAGTGTTTGTAGATACTTTTTGCTTTTCTTTTTGTCTTTTTAATGGAAATATTTTTTAAAACATAATATAATATTCAGTAAGTCTACCTGTAAGTATTTCCTTAGAAAATAATATTGTAGAAAGTACATTTATGTATGTACAAGAAATCCTATTAAAGGGTTACATTATCCTGGCAAAAATGGGAGGATGGATTAAATGTCCATTAGTAAGTGCCTGGTTAAATAAATTATGCTTTATCCAGATAACTAAATACTATTTAGCAGGCAAGAGAAGAGACAGATTTGCATGAACTGAGGAGTATAAACGACAGAAAGATGTCTATAATACATTGCTGAGTGAAAAAACTAAGAACAGTCTATAAAATACAAATAGATTTTTATAGAATATAAAAATACACAGAAAAGTCAGGAACAACAGTTTCCAAAGCATTAAATGCAATTATTTTGGGGAGCAAAAGAACTGAGGAGCAGGTTCACTGTCTATGTTTCAACACTGTATCTATTTTTTTAATAATTCTTTTTTTTTTTAAGATTGTATTTATTTTCAGAGACAGGGAGAAAGAGAGAGAAAGAAACATCAGGCAGCTGCCTCTCGCACACCCGCAACTGGGGACCTGTCCCGCAACCCAGGCATGTCCCCTGACTGGAAATAGGAGTAAAGACTTTTTGGTTCGCAGGTTGGCACTCAGTCCACTGAGCCACACCCACCAGGGCTAATAATTCTTATTTATCTTAATTAATCAGAAACAAGCAAAAATGATTTCTCTTGAAAAATCACTTTGAAACAAGAGAATTCTTGTGTGTGTGTGTGTGTGTGTGTATTTCTTATAAATATATATGGGGCAGGCAAAAGTAGGTTTACAGTTGGTTGCAACACAAATACATACAATAATAAATAATAATATAAGAATAAACTCTGTTTTGTGTACTCACAAATATGGGGTTGGCAAACATAGGTTTACTTTTTTTTATGTCTTATATTGATATTCCTTTTTAAAAAATATATTTTATTGATTATGCTATTACAGTTCCTGACCCTCAGAAAATGTGTGAGATAATAACTGTTGGTTGT
Source organism: Micronycteris hirsuta (assembly GCA_004026765.1). Classification (NCBI taxonomy): domain Eukaryota; kingdom Metazoa; phylum Chordata; class Mammalia; order Chiroptera; family Phyllostomidae; genus Micronycteris; species Micronycteris hirsuta. The sequence goes on along the minus strand of PVJI01025252.1, from coordinate 7,996 downwards.
TTCAAGGTGCTAAGTTCCGGGGTATGCAGCCATGGGTAACTAAGACCAGAAAAAAGTTGTTTTTGCTTTTCCTAAGTAACCTTGCGATATATAAGCAGCACAATTCTGTCTGTGAGAAATAAGTCATCTTTCTCCCCAGGGCCTTACCTAAGGCCTTACACTGGTCAGGCCATCAGTAAATATGTGAGGACAGTAGCAACTATCATGGACAGACTGCTCATTCAGTCGCAGGACAGAGAAGAAGGACCTTTAAGATTACGAAAAAAGACACAAAATCACTAGCTTATAGCAGAATGCCAGTGATCACAACAAAATGAGTTATACCTGCAGTTTTGATAAAAACGTGAATGTAAATTTATATTTGCCTAACTCCCTTGAAAACTCTTGTGCATGTGTACAAGGAAGCTATACAAAAACATTTATAGCTGTGCCATTGTAACAGGAAAACATCGAACACTAAGTATCCATTAACAGCACGCCCATAAAAGCCTCAGTAGGCATCCAGAAGTCGAAATCTGGGCACCAGGTGTGTACACTGGTGTCTGAATGTCACCGCTCCCAGGCTCCCCAGTGGACAGGGAGTACAGGCATGTGTGTCTGCACACATACGTGCCCACACACATGGCACACACACATCCCTATGTACTTCTACACTGACACACCGAAAACCAGGAGCCGCAGCGATACCTCGCATGCCTGCTGACCCCACCATCCATCCCAGGGTCCTCTCTCTCCCTGCACCTGACCCTGAGAACCCTGGCGAGACGCTCCTCTGTCCACCTGGGCTCTGCACCCCCACAGAGGCCACTCTCGGCCAAGGGGCCCTCCGTACCCTGCTTGGGCTGTGACTCGGAAGGCCGGGTGGCCTCTTCTCATGGACTCATTCTTGTGTCCCTTGGACATGGACTCTGTGCGGATGTCCTGGACATCCAGCTTGGGCTCTGATACTCCACGCCAGGGTACCCTCATGCATGGATGCCCTCAGCCTGCTCAGAATGTGACACGCCACACACGGACACACCCCCCACCCCCAGGTGTTGCACATGTCACCCTGCTCTAGCTCTGACACCCCATGCTGGACACCCTCACTGCACGTGGGCTCCCACACGGGGGCGTCCCCTGTGTGGGTGCGCTTCTCCCCTGCTCTGGCCTTGGCACCCCAAACCCATATGGACATTTACCTCGCCTGACCCAGGTGCTGACTCCCAGTGCCACCTTCCTCACCCCACTGGGTTACGGACGCCCCCACACGCAGACGCCCTCCTCACCCTGGTCAGGCTGCGACACCTCACAACCGGGAACCCCCCCTCAGCTGTAGACGCCTGCCTAGCTCTGCCCCTCAATAGCTTTGGGACTGCACCGTTCAGGAAGGCAAAGGTGACACCCTCACTTAACATTTCAAAGAAATTAAATGCTTTCAGAGAATATTTGCTGTAGGGAAGTGCTTTAAATTGTTCATTTCTTAACCTTAAAATGCACTGTACAGAAGTGCAAAAATATAGATAAATGAAAAAATAAAGTCACCTGGAATGTAACATACAGATAATCTTTGTTAACTACTGTATTTATAGTCTTTTAACATATTTTCTATACACAAACTATACATCCATTTTTAAAAAGCTGGTCATTTCTAAATGCTACTGACAACACAGATCATAAATAAGTATCTCTTTACGTTGGCAAATACTCATGACCCTATCAATGACTGCAGTATATTCCATTTCCTGGTCTCACCATAACTCGTTGAACTCTCCCCTTGCATTGCGTATTCTCAAACATCCTTTCCAAGTGCTCTTTTTCCAGCAAAGCCGTGTTGCTGGCCAAAAGGCAAGGCCAAAAGGCAATCCATATTCTAAGGGCCTTTGACACAGGATGCCAGATTCCTCCCAGAAAGTTATCTGGGTAAAAGGGTGAAGAAATGCCGGGAGGCTCATTAAATGCATGGTGTGCGAGTGTCAGAACCCTGCTGGTCAGGGGGGGCCAAAAGCCTCCCAAACACTGCGGGGAGCCGGGCAGGCCCCCAAGCCCAGAGGGTTGGGAGGTGGCGCGGGGTGGGAGAAGCTCACTCACCTGCACACAGGCCTCCAGGGGCCCTGGGGGCTTCTCATCCGGCTCTTCCATGCTCTCCTCCCGTGGGCAGGGGCCTGAGGTCCTGAGCTGCAAGGGAAGAAGCCCTGAGAACAGCGCCCTCTTGCAGGTCCACCTCAGCGCCGTCCTCCCTGGATTAGTCTCCGCTTCCAGGATGTACTCCCCATAAGAAGTGTGCAGATTTCTAGAGGTTGCTGCCCAGTTTCCAGCCCAAAGAGCTGTGCATGCACCTAGGTGCCCTTGGTGCCTCTCCCGAGCCAATACTCTGTAGCTGCGAACTGGTTCCTCCACCATCGCAGGCTTCTGAGCTACACACCAGCAAGCCCATCTCACGCCCAAATGCAGCCTTTGCCCACCACCAGGTGCAGCACAAACCAGTCCCTCCCTATCCCATTGGGTCCTGGGATCCCCACAAACACCTGGCATGCTCATTGAGGACCCCCTGGTGTGCACCCTTCCTCCCCAGCCTGAAATCTGCAGGCCCAAACCAGCACCTCTTCCTAGAACAAGCAGCAGGGCTTCGGGATTGACAGTGCTGCATCACACTCCGATTAAATGCAGGAAGCTCGTGACCCAGCTCCACCCCGAACAGGACCCTACCCTCCTGTTAACCAGGCCTGACTTTGCCAACCTGTCACCGATTGCTCCCCATGTCCTGCTCAAATAGCCAAGCATATGCACAGGGCTCAGCTGCACTCCAGACCTGCTCCCGACACCATTCTGGGGTCGGCACTGGCCCAGATTCCCCCTCCAAACCCTCCTGGGCCCTGAAGCTGTAGCTCTGACCTGGTCCCTCCACCAACCTGGATGTCCTCAGGCCTAAACTGGCAGCAGAGCTGGCCTGGCACTGGTAGCCTCCTGACAGATCCCAGCACGTGCCAGCCCCTCCCAGGCCCAGAATGTGTACTTCAGTTGTCTTTGTACCAACTTGGTGTTTCTGAGCCCGAGATGAGACCAGAGCAGCCCCTGCAAATCCCACCCTATGCATCCCACGCCAACCACACCCCTCCCTCTTACCCATCCCCTCGCCCCCTCGGGATTCTCATTCAACTAGTATAGTGTGGGTCACAAGGCCGCGGTACCCTGAACCTGCACCCAAACCATTCCCTCTACAACCTCCACAGGCCCCGACTCGAGCCACACCTGCCCAGACTCCTGCCCAAACATCTTCCTGGGCACCTGCAGCTCAGAAAGGTTGTGTCGTTTTACCAACCTGGGCATCCCCAGGCTGTGACTGGAGTGCCATCTGCACAAAGACCCCAGCACCCTTGTCTAATACTCCAGCCTCCTGTTTCTCACCCAAACACCTGTGGCACGTGCGGAGAGACCCGAGGCAGCCTTAGCCCTCTGCAGCCCAGAATCTGCAGCTGTGCCCTCTACCCACCTGAGCATCCTCGGGCAGTACCTGGGCCGTGGGACTGCCCACGCCTCCCCATTCTGCCCAACGCCAGCGCATGCGCAGGGTGCAGCTGGAGCGGCCCCAAGACCAGAACCTGCAGCTCCAAAATGGGCCCCCCAGGCCTGCACTCCCAGGGGTCTATCCTGGCTCTCTTTGCAGGGGGCACTGCGCAGAGGCCACCCACCCAGGTTCCCTTCTCTTGCTGGCATCCACAGAGCAGGCTCACGCCCAGAACCTGCATCCAGGACCTGACCCTCCACCAGCCTATAGGTCTTATGCAGTCCCTGCTCTTCAGATGAAAATCTATTGACATATCTCCCCTTCTGTGCCTCAACCCACCTGAGACACAAATGGCACCTGCAAGTCTCCATAAGGATTCCGGGGTCACCTGCATCCACTGCCTTCTTGCTGCAAAAACATCCAAACACCCGAACAGTAGCTTGAGCACAAAGCTCCAAAAGCAGCCCCAGGACTTGGGCACTAGCTTGAGGGTTATTGAGCCCATGACAGACCCACTCCCAGGGGAACTGGGACATTCCACTTCCTCCCACCCAAACGTGAACACTTGGGTGCCATGCTGAATACAGCCCCTTCCAGGGCCAAATCTGCAGCACAGCGCTTGTCTCTTTAGCAACCTGGACATGCGCACGCCTGCAAGCAGAGGAGCCCCTGAGCCAAGGTCCCAGGAACACCTACTTCACAATCATGCTGGCAGCATCCTGATTCACTCCCACGCAGCCGCTCATGTGATGGCAGCTACTGCAACTCTGTCCTTTCTGGACTCCGATTCCATACTTCTAACGTGTCTCCACCAAGCCTGATAAATGTCCCAGGGCTCTGAACGATCCTACGTGAGACCCAAGATTACTAGTCCAAATTCCTGCTTCCCATTCGGAACCACCTCACCCCACTTCCCCGGCATGTGCAGGGAGCACTCTGCCTAGAACCTGCCTCTAGGCCCTGGTCCTTCCTTCCACCTGAGAGTCTGCAGTCCATCAGCCATTCGCACTGAGGGTTCGCTGAAGCAACACTGCCTCTCCAAGGGCAAGAATCTGCAACTCCCACCTGGTCTCTCCACTCCTCAGGGCGCCTCCAGGCCTACAAGAGCAGTGTCTGCTCCAGGATCCCAGAGCCAGCTGCCCAGGATCTCACCTCTAACCTTGTGCTTTCTACTCAAACATCTGCTCAAGGGTACAGGGACAACGCCACAGTCCCTCTCCTTCAGGAACCAGGATCTGAAAATGAGGACTTCATCAACCCAGTGGTCCTCAAGTCCTCCACTAACCAGGCCTAGCCTTGGATGCGGGGAGAAGGGGTTCTAAGGACCCGTCCCCTCAATACCTATGCTCGCAGCATGCCTTCCACCGACCAGGTAACCCTCAGAACCTAGACAAGAGCACCACCTGACCCAGGACCCGCGCACCCGCACAAAGCAGTGTCGGAATCTGCAACTGCATCAGAAGTACGTCCAACTTCGGTAACCTAAAGTAGAAGCGCTGCCTGCGTAGGTCCCAGATTGCCCACCCGCACCCCCAATCCCAGCTCCACGCCTAGACGCTACGCGTGCGCAGAGGGGACACCCAGCTCTGCCCCGCCCCTCACCAACCTGGGCGTCTACAGGTTCGCCGCCCAGGCCGGGCCTGTCCCAGCCTTAGTGTCCGATACGGCTCTCGGGCCGGACGAGCTCGGTGAACCCCCTGACCCGATTCTGCACACGACAGACTCAGGTTACGCTAGTTCTTCCCCTCCCCAACTCGGCATTCGCAAGGCCGCTCGGGTTAACTTCCAAGGGCCGAGGTGCGCGGCCACAGCCAGCGTCCGCGCGGTGGACAATGGCTGCGCTTCTGGCCGAACCCGGAAGTGCGGTTGGGCTCAGCGAGTCCGGACTACAATTCCCAGAAGCCTGGGCGGCGCTTGCGCAGGGTTCCAGCACCTCAGGGAAGGCGGGCGCGGGACGCACCTGGACCGGAACTGGGCGTGGGGCTTAGGGTCCGAGCTAGGAGTTGCGTTTGTGTGTACGAGTTTGTGTAGCGCCAGGAGAAGTGGGATCGGGAGGCAGAGGCCAAGGCGCCGATGCGTGAGGAGTGGCTGACTTGGGAAAAGGCTGGCACTGGCCCTGGCCCCGGCTTGACGCCCAGGAGTGGCCGAGACGATGGGACCCGATGGAACCCACCGAGCGCCTGCGTGTCGGAATCTCGGCACGCACCGCCGACTTGGTCCTCAAGGTCAAAGATAGTTCCTACAAACCCGTTAGACAGCCCAGGGAGCTCATTTGAAGCCCTGCAAGAATCTGATATTTTTCTACTCTCCCTTCTCTTCCCTCTGCCTTCATCTCGACCTTTTTTTGCCTCAGCCCCAGTCATGCTGGCATTTCTACCTTCTCCGACAACTGAAGAAGACTCCCACCTCCGGACCTTTGCATGTGCTGTTCATGCCGCCTGGCGGGCTCTTCCTTTGAGGATCCCCCACAATCTGGTCTTTGAGCCGATGTGACCTTCTCAGGAGGCATCCCTCCACCAGCCATTATAAACTTGCAAACAAATCCTTCACACCCCACATAATCCCTGTGTCCCCAGCTCGTCTTTATTTTCAGAGAACTTTTCCATATGGAACATACAATATATTTCAGGTGTTTATGTTGTCTGTTGTCCATCTGCCCTTACCACTAGACTGTCAAGTCCTTAAGAGGAAGGTTTTGTATCTATTTTATTACTGCTGTATTCCCAGCACCTAAGGTACCTCGCAATCATAGATGCTCAATAAGTACTTGTTCTGTTTTGAATAAATAAAGGTTCCTGGTTCTATGTGAAACACTTTAACAGCCAACATCTCATTAACCAGCCCAGTCACACTGAGGGAATTGTGGTATTTCTTTCCTCCCCACCAGGGAGGAAGCAGAAAATCGAAGCCCTGCTGTATGAAAATATGATATTTTTAAGTTTCTTTAAATGCTTCCAAAAGACTCCTATAGTTTTCCTCCCGTAAATTCTGACCTTTAACAACAACTACAAAAAATATTGCTGTTTGAATGTAATCTCTACCCTTAGAGTTTCTTGTAACTTTTTGTTGCTTTTATAAGAAATACTTATTTTGCCCTGGCCACATCGCTCAGTAGGTTGGAATGTCATTCAGTGCACCAAAAGGTTGTCGGTTCAATTCTCTGTCAGGGCACATGTAGGTTGTGGGTTCCATCCCTGGTTGGAGCATGTACAGGAGGTAACCAATTGATATCTCTCTCTCCAACAATCCATGGAAACATGTCCTCAGATGAGGATTTTTTTTAAAAAGAAGGATCTATTGTGTATCTGGTTAACCTACTGAAATATTATGAATTCTTACAGTATTCCATTTGATTCTCTTGGCTTTTCTAGTGAGATAATCCTCTGCAGATAATAATTTCATCTCCTAAGTATTTTTAAACCACATATCCCCTTCCCTGTTGGGTTGCATGTGGCTACCATTTTCAAAACAATGTTAAAAGCCTAGGATCTTTGGTGGCCTCACACACTTCTCTCTGAATGCTGTGAATGAAAGAAATATGAGTCAAAAACCTAGGATTTGCTGGGATCGGGGGTCCAGAGCCTGAATAATACATTGAAACAGAATGTCACAAAGTTGACAAAGAGAGTGGCTGGAGTATAATAGGCATCCAATGCATGTCACTGAACGTATATGACCGAGCACGGTTTCTCTAGGACTTCTGGAGAAAGGATCTTTGCTTCCATTACACTGAGGACTTCATTTGGCAGTAAATGCTGCATTGTGGGTTCACAAGCACCTGTCAAACAAGGAGAAAAGGTGAGTTCCATCTTCTGGGTGAGCCCTCCTTCTACGTGCTGTCCTCCCGGACCCCAGCACTCCAGCACTCTCCTTCCTCATCACTGAAAATTCCAAAACTCTTCCTCCTTTGTTACTGCACTTCGGTCACACTGGCCCCTCACTGTTCCTGGAATGGCTCATGTGTTTCCCCACAGTGGAGGACAGTGGCTAAGGTGCCACCCATAACCCCCAGAACCTGGTATTCATGCCTTGATGTTATTCCCCCTCCCGCCTTGTGGGCAAGACCTGTGACTTGCCTCTAACCAGTAGAATACGACAAAAGTGACCTGAAGTACAGGATTGTATGCTTGTGACTTTGTTATATAACGTTGTGACTTCTTTCTTGGCTTTGAAGTAGTATTGTGAGCTGCCTGTGGAAAGGCCCACATGGCAAAGGAGTGGGGGTGGCCTCCAGCCGACAGCCAATAAGAAACTGAAGCCCTCAGATGACAACCTGCGAGGACCTGAATGCTGCCAATAACCATACAAGCTTGAAAGAGGATGCTTTTCCCAGTCAAGCCTTGGATAAGATCTGAGTCTTGGCCAACACCTTGATTACAACCTGGCAGAAGCCCAATATGAGCAGTGCCTGGACTCCTGATGAACAGAAATTGTGGGATAGTAAAGGCGTGTTGCTTTAATTCGATAAGTTTGTGGTAATTCATTATGCAGCAACAGATCACTAATACA
>PVJI01025251.1:0-20733 GCA_004026765.1 Micronycteris hirsuta | reverse complement strand
TGTAAAATTGTTTCCATTTTCATTTGTCTCAAGGTAATTTTTATTTCCTCATTGACTAATTGGTTGTTTAGTAACATCTTGTTTAGGCTCCACGTGTATTTTTTCCAGTTTTTCTCTTATAATTGTGTCCTAGTTCATACAAATGTGGTTGAAAAATATACTTCATATGATTTTGTTTGGTGACCTAACATTTGTTTTACCCTGGAGAATGTTCATGTGCACTTGAAAAACAGTGTGTATTCTACTTTTTGGATGGAATATTTAGTATATATCTATTACATCCATTAGTATAATATATCACTAAAGACCAATATTTCCTTGTTGATTTTGTCTGGGTGATCTATCCATTGATGTAAGTAGGATGTTTAAATTCCTTATATTATTATATTACTTGTCAATCTCTCCCTTTATGTCTCTTAGTATTTGCTGTATGTATTTAGGTGTTCTGATGGTGGGTGCTCTTGCTGGATTGATTGATACATTTATCATTATGTCATACCTTTGTCTCTTGTTGCAGTCTTCATTTTAAGGTCTATTTTGGGCCTGGGCTGGTGCTCCTGTTGACTCTGAGGAAGGGAAATGCTGGAAAAAGGTGGGACCTGTTTTTGGTGATTGGCAATGAGTTTCCCTGCTCTAGAAAGCTAAAGGGACACGAAAGACTGATAACGGTTGACTTCCTTGTATTTGGCCTGTACTGCTTTATGCAGTATCTTTTCACCTCAGTGTCCCCTAACTCCCCCAGCCACTCTTGTGTGAAGACTAGGAAAAATGCTAAGAAAAATATAAATAGTAATAACTGAGAGTTCCGGCCAAGATGGAGGCATAGGTAGATATACTTTTCCTCTTTTCACAACCAAAAGAAGGATAATAACAAATTTCAAGCAAGCAAACAAACAAAAAAACAACTAGAACTACCAGAAAATAAAACTGTATGGAAGTCCAACCCAAGGGGTTAAAGGAGAAACATTCATACAGACAAATAGGAGGGATGGAAAGGACTCGTGGCAAGACTGTGGCTGGAGGACTAGGGAAGACAAGGTGGTGGCTGGCAGACCTGGTGATTCCATATTTGCATGCAAATGAACCAGGAGGATCAACTGGGGAGTGAGAGACTGTGTAACCCAGGGTTCCAGTGTGGGGAAATAAAGTCTCAGAACCTCTGGTTATAAAAACCTGTGGGGATTGAGGTGCTAAAGAAACTCTCAGCCTCACAAGAGAGTTTCTTGCAGAGATCCACAGGGTCCTATAATGTACATAAAACCACCCACCAGGGAATCAGCACCAGAAAGGCTCAATTTTCACATGGGTAGCAGAGGAAGGGAATGAAAGCTAGCTGAGAGTGGGGCAAGTGGAACCGTTCCCTCTCAGACACCTTCCCCACATAATGGGCCACAAGGCAGTAATGTGGGTTGCCCCACCTTGGTGAATACTTAAGGCTCTGCCCCTTATTATGCAATAGCCAAGACAAAAAAATATGGCCCAAATGAAAGAACATATCAAAGTTCCAGAAAGAATACAACAAAGCAATGAAGAGATAGGCAACCTATTAGATGCAGAGTTGAACAAATGAAGGTTACCCAAACTGAAATAAGACAAAATATATAGGAGACCAACAGTGAAGGGAAGGAAACCAGGACTCAAATCAATGATATGGAGCAAAAGGAAGAAATAAACATCCATCTTAGATAAGAAATAAGAATTCAAAAAAATGAGAAGAGACTTTGGAACCTCTCGGACAACTTTAAACACTCCAACATCCAAATCACAGGGATGCCAGAAGGAGAAGAGGAAGAGTAAGAAATTGAAAACTTATATGAAAACATAATGAAGGAGAACTTTTTAAATCTGGCAAAGGACATATACTTATAGGAAGTCCAGGAAGCACAGATGTCCCAAAAGTTTGGACCCAAGGAAGCACACATGAAAGCACATCATAATTACATTACCGAAGACTAAAGATGAGAGAATCTTAAAAGCAGCAAAAGAAAGGGTGACAGTTACCTACAAAGGTTCCCATTAGACTATCAGCTGATTTCTCAAAAGACACCTCTCGGGCAATAAAAAGTAGTTACTCCACTACTAGGGTTAGAAAGAAGTATTCAAAGTCATGAAAAGCAAGGACCTACATCCAAGATTACTCTATCCAGCAAAGCTATCATTTAGAATGAAAAGACAGATAAAGTGCTTCCCAGAAAAGGTGAAGCTAAAGGAGTTCATCATCACCAAGCCCTTATTATATGAAATGTTAAAGGGACTTATCTAAGAAAAAGAAGATAAAATATATGAACAATATGCCCTGGCTGGTATAGCTCAGTGGATTGAGCGCGGGCTGGGAAACAAGGGGTCCCGGTTCGATTCCCAGTCAGGGCACATGCCTGGGTTGTGGGCCAGGTCCCCAGTGAGGGTCATGTGAGAGGAAACCATACATTGCTGTTTCTCTCCCTCTCTTTCTCCCTCCCTTCCCCTCTCTCTAAGAATAAATAAATAAATAAAATCTTTAAAAAAATACGAGCAATAAAATGACAACAAATTCACAACTATCAACAACCAAACCTAAAAACAAAAACAAAAACAAATATAAACTGAGAAAATAACTAGAACAGGAATAAATTCACAGACTAGAGATCACAAAGGGAATTATCAGTGGGGATTGGTAGAGGTAGAATGGGGAAAAAGGTACAGGAAATAAGAAGCATAAAATGTGGGTTCAACATAGGAGGAGATTAAGACTAGTATAGAAAAGGGAGAAGCCAAAGAACTCATATGTATGACCCATGGACATGAGGAATAACATGGAGGAATGATGGTTGGAGGGGCGTACAGGACAAAGGGGACTAAAGGGGAGTAAAAATGGGACAATGGTAATGGCATAATCAATAAAATATATTAAAAACATACTGTTGAGTTCCACACATTGGATGTTAATAGACAATGGTGTTGGCCATGACATTTTCATTTTAAGCTTTACAAAACAGCTAAAATTAACTATGGTGTTCCAATTTGAGTTCTTTTATTTTAATTAATGTCATTGGAACTGCAGTATATACTTTAGCCATATGGTTCTGTTGACATTGAAGTTAATATGTGGAAGTATATCAGTGGAGAAAACACAAGTCACACATTGATAATTGTTCAAGTTTGCTCGAATAGTTTTCTGGACTTGTGTGTTAAAGTTGTTAGTTGAAGAGTAGTGAATAGCTAAAAATTATTATCTCTTTTGAAGTAAGATAGTTTTAGCTGGTTATTAAGTATGGTGTTGTAAACCTAGGTGAACTCTATTTTGCATGACAAACATGTATGTTATATAGTTGTCTACAGAGCTATGTAGTAACAACCTGTGTTATTCAGTTATAACTGAAAATAGCCTGATATAGAATAATAGTTTTGTAAAATATCCCTTTGTTCACTGTATTCAGCAATGTATTGATTCCCAAAAGGAAACACATTGGAGAGGAGGAAAGGGGAATTCACTGTATGAAATTACTTACTATGCAGAAGTCGATTGAGCTTCTGCATAGTAAGTCATTGAGGCTAACATATCTAGAGTGTACTACACAATATCAGCCAGTGTTTCATTCCCTGAAGTCTACAGTGCAGTGGTTGAACGTGCATCAGTTTATACACAATATCAGTGTACTACACAATATCAGCCAGTGTTTCATTCCCTGAAGTCTACAGTGCAGTGGTTGAACGTGTACTACACAATATCAGCCAGTGTTTCATTCCCTGAAGTCTACAGTGCAGTGGTTGAACGTGCATCAGTTTATTTTATATCATGGGAGATTTGGGAATGCTTACTAGCATAGAAAATAATTCCTAAAAATAAGGTCCCCTCATTATGAAATAAACAACTTAGCCTTTACAGGTGATACAACATGTTTTATAGGAAGATATTTGATAGTGTCCAAGGTAAAATAAGATCAAACAAGTCATATCTTTGTTAAAGTCTTTTGTTTATGCTTAGTTCCAAGAGAGAGTATAAGACTGAGAAAGGATTGCAAGCTTAAATTCTAGAGAATTCTACATGTTGGAATGTTATTAGAGAATGCTGTTGGCAGTGACAGTTTTAATTGTAAGATTTAGAAGACAGCTAAAATTGACTCCTCTGTTATATTTTGTGTACTGTTATTGGAATTGCTGTTGTACATAGGCATACAGTTCAGTTGGCACTGAAGTTCATATTGGGAACTATATCATAATAGAAACAACAAGTTGTGCATTCATAACTGTCAAGTTTGCTCTAATGATTATTTACACTTATGTGTTAAAGTTGTTAGTTTAGAGTAGTTAGAAGCTTAGAAATTCTTGAACATTTTGAAGTAAGATTAGTTTCAAGTCATTAACTATGGTGTTGTAAACTAGGTAATCTCTGGTTTTCAAGGAGAACAAGTAAGTTATGAAAAGTTCTCTACACAACTAGGAAGAAACTCTGTAACAATGGTATAACTGAAAATGACATGATATATGTTAATATTTATGTAAATATTTTTTTGTTTACCATATTTGTCATTGTGTTGTTTCACATAAGGAAAGGTATTGGAAATGAAGAAATGTGAATTAACTGTGTGAAATTACTTGGAACCACGATGTGCTTCTGATTAGGAGACAAATTATCTAGAAGCGTCAACCAAGCAATTTCATCCACCTTTTCATTCCACGAAAGCTCCAGTGCAGTGTTTCAATGTACATAAGATTATCTCATTTAAGGGAGATTCAGGAATGCCTAGCACCAGAGGCTATAATTCCTTAAGAAATCTCTCCTCATTATGAAATGAATAATTTCACCTTTAAAGATGTTAAAATATGTCTTATAGGAAGATATTTGATAGTATATAAAGTAAAATATGGTAAAACAAGTGTTTTATATATAACATGTGTTATATATAACAGTGTTTTAAATATATATATATCATATTGTATGTTTAAGGTCTTTATTTATGCTCATAAAGGGTAGAATATTAGATTGACAAATGGTTGAAAGTCAAAATTCTGCTGAATTCTACGCATCGGATAATAATTAGAGAAACAATGGTGTTGACAGTGACAGTTTTCATTGTATGCTTTAGAAGACAGCAAAAATTAACTCTTGGGTTACACACTGTGTACTGTTATTTCCGTAAGTGTTATTGCAACTGCAGTTATCCATAGCCTATGGTTCAATGGCATTGAAGTTAACATTGGGAAGAATATTATGAAAGAAAAAACAGGTGGCGTGTTGATAGTTGCTCAACTTTGCTCTGATGATTTTGTAGACTTGTGTGTTAAGGCTGTTCCTTGTAGAGTAGTGAGAAATTTAGAAATTGTGGTCTCTTTGAAGTAAGACAGGTTTAGCTTCAACTAACTAAAAATGGTGTTGTAAACCTAAGTAAACTCTGTTTTTTAAGACGAATCAGAAAATTAAAAATAGTTCTCCACAGAGTGATGAGTAAACAACCTATATTACAGTGTTATAACTTAAAATGGCATGATATATATTGATATTTTTGTAGAAGAAAGCCTTTATTCACTCTATTGAGCTGTGTTCTATATCACACAGAGAAACACTTTGGAAACGAAGACACAGGAATTAACTGTATGAAATTACTTGAAGTTGGGAAGTTGCTTAAGTTTTGGAGGCAAACATGTTTAGAAGAGTCTACTACACAAACTCAGCCTGCTTTTCATTATTAAAAGCTATGGTGCATGGTTTGAACATGCTTCAGATTATTTCATACCATGGTGATTTGGAAATGCTTACTAAGCACAAACTCTCCTCATTATGAAATGAATAATTTCTCCATTATACGTGATACAACATGATTTATAGGAAGATATTTGATAGTGTCCAAAGGAAAATATGATAGAACAAGTCATATGTTTGTTTAAGCCTTTAATTTACGCTTGGTGAGAAAGGATTGAAAGTCAATATTCTGCTGAGTTCTACACAATGGATGTTAATAGACAGACAAAAGTGTTGGTAGTGACAGTTTTCATTGTAAGCCTAGAAGACAGTAAAAATTGATTGGAAGTTGGTAGTGAGGTAGGTGGGAGCTTAACCCACTTTCTCATGCCTATAGTGAAACACCTGGCCAATATTGTGTAGAACAGAGTGAACAGCAAACAGAATCCCAGCTTATATGAAGTTTGGAAGCCAAAGCTTGCAGAATATATTAAAAAAGAGATGGTAAGGAAATTTTGTAGGGGTACTGGAAAGTCACCAGGCCCTGTGCCAGGGACCATGGTGCAGTGGCTGTGGTCTCAGTCCATGCTGCCCTAGGAGTTTTGGAGGAGACCAGGGTCAGAGATTCTAACTTCACGGCTCTCTCCTCTCCCAAAGCAGGGCAACTAATCCTGCCTAGGAGACACCTGGATGCTTGAAGTCTCTGGGGGGATAATAGGCAGTGGGAGACACACAGCTTGGGGCATTCCACAGCTTGCTCTCTGGTCACTGTCTCCACAGTACCAGAGAAATTTTGGAGCAAGGAGACATCTGGAGATGGGAGAATAGTTGGGCCCCAACTAACTATGACCCAGAGAGTTGCCAACTGGTCAGAGAATTGGGCTGTGTGAAAAGACCTGCACTTATTGAAAATGGCAGCCTAAAACCAAGGCAAACTCACTCAAAAACAAAACAAAAAAGAAATGGCATGCAATCGCTGTACAAGGACCTCTCCCTCCCAGTAGTGGGGCCAGCTAAGGAGGAGGAGGAGGAGCAAGCACTGCAGGGACTGATCAGAGGGGGACAGCTGAGGTTCAGAAAGTTAGCAGTCCCAGAGAGACTTAATTTAATAGGGGAATTAAACTTCCTGGAAGGGATTTTGAGAATGCACAGAACCCAGGGCAGCAAAGAAGGAGGGGGAAGGGTGTAGGTTGCTCTTAATCAGTGCACATCACAGGTGGCACAGCTTGGTGGATTAAAGGTGCCAGCCTGGCACAGATGGGCAGTAGGAGCCACAAGAGCTCAAAAGGCTTGGGCTGGAGACTGGGCAACTGTCAATATTGCCGCCCAGACCTAACCCCCATCCTCCCAAAATCACAGGAAAGGAAAAAAGCAAACCCAGCCCCACTCTGCCTGCAGAAGCCAGGAAGAACAGCAGAACTGGTTTGGTGAGTTTAAAGCCAGAATAAGGCTTGTTTATTCTCCAAGTTTGAGACAATAAGACCTGCAGCTATAAAAGGACCAAAAAATCAAAGACAGAACCAGAGAGAAATCAGAACACTAAGGCAAATTGGGAAACAGACAAAATTCACGTTGCTTTCCTACAGAACTTGCATATTAGTTTTTATTTTTATTTTTCCATTATTTTTATTTCTCTTATGTTATTATTTTTTATTTCTTTCTGTTTAGTTTAGGTTTTTTTTGTTTAATTGCATTTTTTGACTGGTTTTCTTTGTTCTTTCTATCATATTGTATTTTAATTTTTCTTCTCTCACTTCACTCATATTCTAATGACACATTCCTCTTGGCCTTTTACTTTCTATTCTTTTTACTCAGATCATATGTTTCTTGTCATATTATCCTGCATTATTATAAATAAGTTTTGTTCCACATTATTGTAAATACTAAACAGTACCTTCTCTGGTCTTGGCCCATTTCACAATCTTCCTGAGCTTTATTACTGTTTTGGTTAACTTTATTCTCTCGCACACTATGCCTAGTTCTTATCCCTCACTCTCATCCTATCCTATCTCACCGTCTAACCTCACACAAATGCTCTGTTTTCTGGATTCAGCTCACATTATTTCTCCCCTCTAATAAGAAAGAGTCTTAACTCTTTTCCACCTTTTGTAGAAAGTGGCTTGCTGGGCGAACTATCACAGTTATTGCTGTACTTCTCCAAAGGATCTCCTATCTCTTCTCTATTTGTTGGTACTTTAAATCCCATAGAATACTCTCTGGCTGTCTTAATCCACTTTGACTTCATCCAGCCCCTGATCACATACCAGATAAAGTTGTGAACACCAGTAAACCCTCTGGAGGAGAGAATCTATAACAAAGGAACCACCAACAGGTCAAACTCAAGTATGACAAGAAAGACCACACAAACAGAAGAAAGGGAAACCCTAGAATATCCAGAAAAGGAGATCAAACAGACTGCACCACTGAATCCCATAAAACTCCTACCATAGATGTTCCCCCTACAAAGACAGCTAGCAAAGCAGAGCATCAGGAATTGCAGAAACAAAAACAAAGAGTCACTTAAAATAGGGAGACAAAGAAAGAAACTGCAATCCAAAGGAATGGAGGACTGCCCACCATAAAGAGCCAAATGAAATGGAGGCAAGTAAACTATCAGACATGGAACACAAAAGATTGGTTATAAGAATGCTCGAGGAATTCACAAGGAAATAAGTGAGAATTACAACACTTTGGAAAATGAAATAGAAACTATAAACAAGAACAAGAAAAATTAATAATACAATTTCTGAAATAAAAAAACACACTAGAAGGAATAACAAGGAGGCTGGATGAAGCAGAGGACTGAATCAGTGAGCTGGAAGACAAGGTAGAAAGAAACACACATGTAGAGCAGTGCATGAAAAAATACTAAAAAACTATGAGGAGAGCTCAAGGAACCTGCAAGATAACATGAAATGCAACAAAATTCGAGCCATAGGAATACCAGGAGGAGAAGAAAAGGAGCAAGGGATACAAACCCTGTTTGAAAAAATGACAGAAAATTTCCCAAACTTGAAGAGGGGAAATCTACTCAAGTTCAGGAAGCACAGAGAACCCCAATCAAGATGAACCCTTAGAGGCCTACGCCAAGACACATCATAATTAAAATGCCAAGTTTTAAAGACAAATAGAATCTTAAAAGCAGCAAGGGAGAAACTAGAAGCAACATACAAGGGAGCTCCAATAAGGCTAGCAACTGGTTCTCAACAGACACACTACAGGCTAAGAGACACTGACAAAAAAATATTCCAAGTAATGAAAAGCAAAGGCCTACAACCAAGACTACTCTACACAGTGAGGCTCTCAACTAAAATGAAGGGCAAAAATAAGGAGTGCCCCAGATAAAAGGAGGGTGAAAGAATATACCTTCACCAAACAAACACTGCAAGGCATGATAAAGGGACTGCTATAAGAGGAGGAAAAGACTTCCGGCCAAGACGGAGGCGTAGGTGGATGCACTGTTCCTCCTCGCACAACCAAAAGAAGAAAAAAAGCAATTTAGAGGGCAAGGGCAGCCAGACATGACAGAAAACTGAACTAAGTGAAAGTCTGACAACCAAGGAGTTAAAGAAGACACGTTCATCCAGACTGGTAGGCGGGGCAGAGCCGGGTGGAGGGCGATTGGTGAGACGAGGTTTGTGGAGCGGTGCCGGTGGTGTTCTAACCGACTGAAGCGGCCCATGGTTAGCGTGCCTGGCCAAAGCGCGGTGGGCACACTCTGCGTGACCAGGGCTGAGACTGGTGGACTGGGCAGTCCCTCATTAGTGTGTGGATAGACTGGGAGGAAAAGCTGGGGGGCAGAACCGACTGCTTGGCCCACCAACGCAGGAAAATAAAGCCTCAAACCACCGATTGAGGACACTTGTGGGGGTTGAGGCAGCGGCAGGAGGAACTCCCAGCCTCACAGGAGAGTTCGTTGGGGAGGCCCACGGGGACTCGGAACTGTGCAGGCTCACCCACTCACCGTGGAGCCAGCAAGGAGGGGATCAACTTGCTTGTGGGCAGCTGGGGAGGTGCGGAGAGCGGAGAAAGTGCCATTGTTCTCTCAGGCCCCGCCCCCACACGCAGTGTCACAATGCAACGATGTGAGTCATCCCGCCCCCACAGCTTCACAACACAACGATGTGGGTTACCCTACCCTGGTGAACAACTAAAGCTCCGCCCCTTAAAGTAACAGGCGCACCAAGGGGGGAAAGAAAGGCCCTAACGAGAGAGAAATAAATTGCGGCAAGATAGTGGGGAGCAGAGTCCACTTCCTCCTCCCCACAAGTGAAACACCTAGCTGATTTTCTGAGGAACAGAACAAACTCCCAACAGTATTCCAGCATATATGAAGATTGGTGACCAAGATTACAGGGGAAATTAAACGATCAGATGCCTGACACAGACAGGAGGACCAGGGGAGCAGGCCTGACCAGACACTTTTAAAGACAGCCAACAGTTTTTTGTGTGTGTGTTTTATTTGTTTGTTTGTTTCTTTGTTTGTTTTCCCCACCCTCCTTCCTATCTGTCCTTCTTTAGTTCTTTAATTCCTTCTTCCTTCCTTTCATTTATTATTCCTAGTCTTCTCCCCTTCTTATTTCTTATTTTTTTATTTTCACTTTTTATTTTTATTTTTATATTTTTTATTTTTTTTACTTTTTTTTTCTTTCCTTTCTCGTTCTTCCTTCCCCTCTCTTCTTTATCCACAGGTGAGACATTAAAACCTGGAGTTGAAAAGAGAACAGAGCTAGACCCAGACAAGGGTCAGCCATAAAAACAGAGACAGTGACACAAAATTAACTTCACTACTCCAGAGAACTTGACAGATCAATTTAAGAAACGGAGGCTAGCAAGAAGAGTCCCACAAACAATGGGAAGACAAAGAAACAATCCCCAAATGAAAGGAAAGGAGGAAGCCCCAGAAAGAATGATAAATGAAACAGAGCAAGCCAACTATCAGATAGTGAGTTCAAAGCATTGGTTATCAGGAAGTTCAAGAAACTTGATGAACTCACAGAAAATTAGCAGAAACTACAGGGAAACTATAATGAACTCACTGCAAACTATGTCAACATGAAAAAGAAAATAGAAACTATCCAAAGGGGCCAAGAGGAAATGAACAATACAATATCTGAACTGAAAAACACAATAGAAGGAATCAAAAGCAAGCTGGATGAAGCAGAAGAACAATCAGCAAGCTGGAGGACAAGGAAGAAAAAAACACCCAAAATGAGCAAGAACAGGAAAAGAGGCTCAGAAAGAATGAAGAGGTATTAAGGGAAATGCAGGACAACATGAAACATAATAATATTGGTATAATAGGGATACCAGAAGGAGAAGAGGAGCAAGGGATAGAAAACCTGTTTGAAAAAGTAATGATGGAACCCTTCCCTAATGTGATGAGAGAAAAAGCCACACAAATTCAGGAAACACAGAGAGTCCCAACCAAAAGGAACCCAAACAGGCCCACTTCAAGATACATCATCATTAAAATGGCAAAATTCCAAGATAAAGAGAGAATCTTAAAGGCAGCGAGGCAGAATCAGGAAGTAACATACAAGGGAGCCCCGATAAGGTTAGCAGCTGACTTCTCAATGGAAACACTCCAAGCCAGAAGAGAATGGCAAGAAGTATTCCAAGTAATGAAAACCAGAGGCCTGCAACCAAGACTACTCTACTCAGCAAGGCTCTCAATCAAGATAGATGGCCAAAAAGGAGCTTCCTAGACAAAAGAAGTCCAAAAGAATACACCTCCACCAAACCAGCTCTACGAGAGATGCTAAAGGGACTGATTTAAGGAAAGGAAGGGAAAGAGAGAGAGAGAGAGGAACACAGATAAAAAAAAATGTCAATGAATAAGTGCCTATCAATAATAACCTTAAACGTAAATGGATTAAATGCTCCAATCAAAAAGAATAGCTGAATGGATAAGAAAGCACGACCCACACATATGCTGCCTACAAGAGACCCACCTCAGGACAAAAGACTTACACAGCCTGAAAGTGAAGGGCAGGAAACAAGTTTTCCAAGCAAATGGAAAGGAAAAAAAAAAGCTGGGGTAGCAATACTCATATCAGACAAAACAGAGTTCAAAAAAAGGGCCATAAAGAGAGACCCAGAAGGACACTTCATAACACTCAAGGGAAGAATCCACCAAGAAGACATAAACATTGTATATATATATATATATATATGCACCCAACACAGGAGCACCCAAATACATAAAGAAAATACTGGAGGACTTCAAGAAAGATATTGATAACAATACAATTATAGTAGGGGACTTCAAAAATGGACAGACCTTCCAAACAAAATATCAACAAAGATATTGTGGCATTGAATAATGCCCTAGAAGAAATGGACTTAACTGATATATATATAGAGCCTGTAACCCCACAGAAGCTAAATAGACATTCTTTTCAAATGCACATGGAACATTTTAAAAAATAGACCACATGATAGGACACAAAACAAGCCTCAACAATTTCAAGAAGATTGAAATCATATCAAGTATTTTCCCTGACCACAACGGACTGAAATTAGAAACCAACCCAAAGGAAAAGACCCCAAAACACTCAAAACCATGGAGATTTAATAGCATGTTATTAAACAATGAATGGGTCAAGGATGAGATTAGGGAAGAAATCAAAAAGTTCCTCAAAACAAATGAAAATGAACTGACAACATCCCAAAACTTATGGGACACAGCAAAAGCAGTCCTGAGAGGGAAGTTCATAGCGATACAGGCCTACCTAAAAAAATAGAAACAGTTCAAACAACAACCTAACTCTATGCTTACAAGAACTCAAGGAACAATAGCAAAGACAGCCTAGAGGAAGTAGAAGGAAGGAAATAACCAAGATCAGAGCAGAATTAAATGACATAGAGACTAAACGCACAATTCTAAAAATCAATGAATCCAGGAGCTGGTTCTTTGAAAAGATAAACAAAATCGACAAGCCCTTAAGTAGGCTCATCAAGAAAAAAAGAGAGAGGACCCAAATAAACTCAATCAGAAATGAAAGAGGAGATATTACAAGTGACGCCACAGAAATACAAAGGATTGTAAGACACTACTGTGAAGAAATTTATGCCAAGAAATATGAAAACCTAGGAGAAATGGACAAATTTTTAGAAAAATATAACCTTCCAAAACTCAATAAAGAAGAAGCAGAAAGCCTGAACCAACCAATAGCAGTGGATGAAATTGAAGCAATAATCAAAAGACTCCCAGCACACTAAAGCCCTGGATCAGATGGTTTCACAGGAGAATTCTACAAAGCATGTAAAGAAGCGCTAACCCCTATCCTTCACAGACTATTCCAAAAAATCCAAAATGATGGAAGACTCCCAAACTCTTTTTATGATGCCAGCATCATTCTAAACCCAAAACCAGAGAAAGACATAACAAAGAAAGAAAATTTCAGGCCAATATTGCTGATGAACATTGATGCTAAAATCCTCAACAAAATATTAGCAAACCGCATCCAGCAATACATTAAAAAGATCATACACCATGACCAAGTGGGATTCAAGGATGACCCTGGGATGCAAGGATGGTACAATATTCGCAAAACAATAAATGTAATACATCACATAAACAAAAGCAAAGACAAAAATCACATGATCATATCAATAGATGTCAAAAAAGTATTCGATAAGGTACAGCATCCATTCATGATAAAAACACTCAGCAGTGTGGGAATAGAGGGAGCGTTCTTCAACATAATAAAGGCCATATATGAGAAACCTACAGCCTACTTATACTCAATGGACAAAAACTAAAATCTTTCCCACTAAGATCAGGAACAAGACAAGGTTGTCCACTATCACCACTTCTATTGGACATAGTGCTGGAAGTTTTCGCCACAGCAATCAGACAAGAAAAGGAAATAAAAGGCATCCAAATTGGAAAGGAGGAAACAAAACTCCTGTTGTTTGTAGAAGAGATGATTGTGTACTTAGAAAATCCTATAGACTCCGCCAAAAAACTACTCAACCTAATAAATGAATTTGGCAAAGAAGCAGGATACAAAGTCAATATCCATAAATCAAAGACATTTTTTGTATACCAACAGTGAATCAGCAGACACAGAAATCAGGGAAAAAATCCCATTTGATAGAGCAACAAGAACAAAAAAAAAATACCTAGGAATAAACCTAACCAAGGAGGTAAAAGACCTGTACTCAGAAAACTATACAACGCTGAAGTAAGAAATCATGGAAGACACAAACAAATGGAAACATATACCATGCTCATGAATTGGAAGAATCAACATCATCAAAATGTCCATACTACCCAAAGCAATTTATAGATTCAATGCAATCTCTATCAAAGTACCAATGGCATATTTCACAGATATAGAACAAACACTTCAAAAATTTGTATGGAACCATAAACGAACCTGAATATCAGCTGCAATTTTGAGAAAGAAGAGCAAAGCAGGAGGGATCACAATTCCTGATATCAAACTGTATTACAAGGCCACTGTCATCAAAACAGCTTGGCACTGGCATAAAAACAGACAGATAGACCAATGGAACAGAATAGAGAGCCCAGAAATAAACCCAAGTCTCCATGGGCAATTAATCTTTGACAAAGGGGGCAGAAGCATGAAATGGAATAAAAATAGCCTCTTCAACAAATGGTGTTGGGAAATCTGGACGGCTGCATGCAAGAAAATGAAACTCGAGCACCAACTTACACCATACACAAAAGTAAATTCAAGGTGGATAAGAGACTTAAATGTAAGTCATGACACCATAAAAGTTCTAGAGGAAAACGTCAGTAGGAAAATCTCAGACATCCTACTCAGCAACATCTTCAATGATATGTCCCCTAGAGCAAGGGACATAAAGGAAAGAATAAACAAATGGGACCTTATCAAAATAAAGAGCTTCTGTGGGGCTAAAGAAAACAGTATTAAAATAAAAAGAGAACCAACAGTATGGGAAAACATATTTGCCAATGATACCTCGGATATGGGTTTGATATCCAAAATATATAAAGAACTCATACGGCTCCACTCCAGGAAGACAAAAAACCCAGTGAAAAAATGGGCAAAAGACATGAGCAGACACTTCTCAAAAGAGGACGTACAGAGGGCCCCGAGACATGAAAAGATGCTCAACATCATTAGCCATCAGAGAGATGCAAATTAAAACCACGATGAGATACCACCTCACACCAGTCAGAATGGCCATCATCAACAAAGCAACGAATAACTGTTGAAGGGGATGCGAAGAAAAGGGAACCCTACTGCACTGTTGGTGGAAATGCAGACTGGTGCAGCCATTGTAGAAAACAATATGGAATTTCCTCAGAAAACTAAAGATGGAACTGCCTTTTGAGCCAGCAATTCCACTACTGGGATTATACCCTAAGAGCCTTGAAACACTAGTCCAAAAGAACCTATGCACCCCAATGTTCATAGCAGCACAATTTACAATAGCCAAGTGCTGGAAGGAACCCAAGTGTCCATCAGCAAATGAGTGGATCAAGAAACTATGGTACATTTGTACAATGGAATTCTACGCAGTATTGAGAAAGAAGGAGCTTATACCCTTTGTGACAGCATAGATGGAACTGGAGAGCATTATGCTAAGCGAAGTAAGCCAGGCAGTGAGGGACAAATACCATATGATCTCACCTTTAACTGGAACATAATGAACAAAAGAAAAAAGCAAGCATAATATAACCCTAGACATTGAAATTAAGAACAATCTAACAACAGCCAGAGGGGAGGGGAGAGGGGATTGTGGAGAGAAGGGTTTTCAGGAACTATTACAAAGGAAACATGGGCAAAACCAAGTGGGAGGATGGAAGTAAGGGAGGGAGGTGGGGTTGGGTGGGGTGGTGAGGAGGGGAGGGGAGAAAATGCAGATAACTTTAATTGAAGAACAATAAAGTAACTAAAAATAAAAAAATAAAAATAGATGAAAATATATTTTGGAGGTGAATCCTTTGTCTGAGGTATCATTGGCAAATATGTCTTCTCATACAGCTGATTCCCTTTTCACTTTGCTGATGCTTTCTTTATCCATACAGAAGATTTTGTTAACTCCTTGATTGTCGGACTTCCATGCAGTTTTTTTTTTCTGTCAGTTCTAGTTGTGGTTTTTTTTTGTTTGTTTGTTTAAAGATTTTATTTATTTTTAGAGTAAAGGGAAGTGAGGGAGAAAGAGAGCGAGAGAAATATCTATGTGTGGTTGCCTCTCACATGGACCCAATGCGGACCTGAACAGCAACCCAGGCATGTGTCCAGACTGGGAATCGAACCCGTGACTCTTTGTTTCACAGCCTGCGCTCAATCCACTGAACTACACCAGCCAGGGCTGTTTTTTTGTTTTTAAATTCATTGTTGTCCTTTTGGTTGTGTGAGGAGGCAGTTATTTTTAACATTGTGGTCAGATAGTATGATAGATATATGTTAAGTTTCTTGACTTTCTTGAGGCTTGTTTTCTGGCCTAGTACATGATCTATCCTGGAAAATGTTTCCTTGAACTAGGAGTAAATGTCATAAAGTGCAGTCTTTGCATTAAACGCTTTATAAAAATCAATGAGTAAAACTAACCAATTGTGGCAGTTAGAGCTATATTTTTCTTACTAATTTTTAAATACATTATTTAAAATAACTTCTTAATTTTTATTTTATTTTATTTTTTTATACTGTGATCTTTTTATTTTGGCAATCAGAAAGATGTCAAAGTGCACCTTTACTTCCTTTTTCCTTTTTCTTTTTATTGTTGTTCTTATAGAGTTGTCTCCATTTTCCCACCTGTATTTTCCCCTACCCCACCCACCCCCATCTCCCATTCTCAATCCCATTCCCTTTGGCTTTGTCCATGTATCTTTTATGCATGTTCCTTGATGACACTTCCACTTCTTTCCCCTGGTAACCCCTTCCTCCTTTCCTATGGTTATTGTCAGTTTCTTATTCATTTCAATGCCTCTGCTTACATTTTGCTTGCTTTTTTGTTTTGTTGATTAGGTTCCACATACCAATGAGAGCATATGTTGTTAGTCTTTCACCACCTGGCTAAAACTAACCTGACTTTTTTTAAACATCTGACTCTTTCTAAACACCTCATACCACATTCCACTTAACCATTAAAGACTTGACTTAACGTAGTAAAAACACATTACAATGTACATATTTCTTTTCATAAACCTTTATACTTGAAATTGATATAATTTTATTAACCAATTTAACACCAATAAATTCAATTTTAAAATTAAAATAGTCTTTTGAGGCAAATGTTTCTTTTTAAATCACTGTATTACAATAAAGAAAATAATAAACGCATTCAATATTCGAATGTATATAACTTAGTAGGACAAGTGTAAGATTATTCCTGAACTGAAAGCTTGAAATTAAAAAAATGTATTATATCTATCAGGAACTCTCACCAGGTTTGTACAACTGATTCTGTGGTCTGTCTTCCAATTCTTGCCCTATGCTGTCTGTGTGGCACAGGTTAATGATGGTGAAGTGAAGTTTAAAGGGCACCAAAGTTAGCCCAGAAGCTGAGGTGGAAATGACAAAAAAGAGACATTATCTTCAGACAGACTTGAATCCAGGGTGATGCAAGGCCCTCCTAACATCCAACCCCATGCTCACGTTTCCAAACCATGTATCCAAAAAAAAGAAAGAAAAAAAAAGACCCCTTTTTAAAGACTCAAAGGTCATTAAATGTTTTACATACTCCTGTCTTCAATTATTCCAGTTAGCATTAGGGACATTTCCAGGTCCACAGAAGACTGTGAACACCGTCAGTAACATGGGAAAGAAATTTCTAATGATGTCTAATGTGACTGACTTTCTGACTAATGCAAAAGCTCAGGATTGTGTCAATTATTTCACTGAGTTATGTTAAATGACGCAGAAAGTTACAGCATGTAGTAGTTTACTTTATTAATAGATGCATGAAGGAACACCATGTAAATTCATCCCAATTATCTGAGTGGCTCTTTGGATTCTCTGCTACTTCCAGAGATCTCTAAAGTGGCAAGAATAGATTGCACCTTAAACTCCATGACAGGCTCATTTCCGTGTGCTCTTCCAAACACATAATGGCAACAAGCCTTGAAAAAAGAGGCATACAGCTTTCACGTAGGAGTGGAAATTTCTAAAATTAAACAACCACAGCAGGTCCAACATAATATTCTGCAGAACCAGGCAGCAGGTAGCACCTGGCATGGATGATCCAATTAATTTCATAAAATACATATATACTAACCCTCATTTTTCAGAGAAGAAAACTGAGTCTCATATAGATGAATGGATATTCCTAGAAGACAACGTAGAGTTGGTCGGGTCACTGTACATCAAGAAGGTGGCCAGTGTTCACCTACTTTAATTTGGGCTGGATGTGTTGGATGCTGTTGAATGCCGTATAGGTGATGTGGGACCTACTTGTGAATGATTCTTTCATATGGGAAAGCTAGTACCCTAAACATTCTGGGACATTTTATTATTATGATGTCTGGAAAGTCCTCAAAATAAAAGCCTCCTTTGGGAACTATCTGGTGTCATCTTCACATTGAGTAAAACAAGTAAGAATATACTGTAAGCACAAACACCATGAACTACCAAATGGAGCAATATCTTGACCTCACCTAAGAACTCCTAGCATTTCAAAGATGTAATGTGAAGGGTTAGAATACACCAGCTGAAAAAAAACGAGCTTTAAATGTCACATTTGATGAAGTAAGTTGAGGGAAACTGTATAGTTATTTTCTTCAAGGACTTTTGTTAGCTATATAAATAGATTGTCATAACAGCAAAGTGAGATTAGAATCAGGTATTTGTGCCAAGAATGCAGCCTTCCACTTTGCTCTGCCCTCAGTTCTGAGCACTTCAGATCCTAAACCAGTTCTAGAAAGAAAACATAAGGACATTAACCTCAAAAGAATAAAATGTCTACCTTTAGTCTAGCTTTATGTATTCTCCACCCCCTTCCCACTGCCAGACAAAGAAAGACTTATCTCAGGAATGTTTTCTATATAGCTTTTATGTAGTCCTTCTTAACTGGGTGCAAATTAGACTAACCTTGATCTCCTAGCTACAGATGGATTCATCATCCTTTAATTAGAATGAAAGCCAGCCACACACTCCCCATCCCCTCTCTTGCCCAGTGATTCCCTTATGATTGACATCTTAAAGCCTTCCTCTTTATCTATTCTAGGTCACATAAAGTGAAAGATACTCCACATGATATGTCCAAATGACAGATAGGCAGACATTCTCATCAGACACTTGAGAAATATATTTTCTTGACATTATTTACAAAAGAGGAAATAAAGACCCAGGGCATTGGAAGACCTCCATGAATCCTCACACAGTGGGGTTTCTGAGGGGATTGATGCTGCTGCTTTCACTTAGGGGCGGCTGTGGCTGATCAGAAGTGATTGGTCTGAGAATCCCTGTTTAAGATAGAAAAAAAAAAAAAAAACCCTGTATCTTCTAAAAAGTGGCAGAATTGTGGGACCTGACCTTGAAGATTTCTGATTTCTATTCACTGATGAGAAAACTGAGTCTGAAACGTTTTAGGGTTTTCCTTTGAAATGCAAAGTATAGGGTCTGACAAAAATAACACCCTTTTTGTATTACAAAATCATAAGCATGTAATTCTGTAGCAGAACAGTATCATACTCAAGCACAACATATGACATTTTAGGTGAAATGTTTAAATTAAAACTATAAATTATTACACCCATATTATTATGGTACCAAGCACACTAAAGCAGGTGTTACTTGTGTCAGATGCTGTATTTTCAGGGATAGTTACCATCATCAGGATGTTCCTTATGAAATCCAGACCAAGAATGAAGGAACAAGTTCCAGCCAAGGTGGAGGCATAGGTAGAAGCCCTTCACTTCCTGGCACGACCAAAAGGAGGATAACAACCAATCCAAAATCAATAAACAGCCACAAGTACCAGAAAATCAAACTACATGAAACTCCAACAACAAAGGAATTCAAGAAAAAGTCATTCAGAACAACCAGCCCAGTGTGTCGAGGCAAAGAAATAGGGCCCAAATGGGAGAGCAGAACAAATCTTCAGAAAGAGAGCTAAGTAATGAGAAGATTGCCAGCCTATCTAATGGAGAATTTAAAGCCCTGGTAATGAAAATGCTCACAGAACTGATTGAGCTTGGTTGAAAAATAAAAAACAAAAGAAAGATACCCAAAATTAAATAAAGCAAAATACTCAGGGAACCAACAGTGACAGGAAGGAAACCAGGACTCAAAGCAACAATTTGGAATGAAAGGAAGAAATAAATATCCTACTGGAACAGAAAGAAAAAATAAGAATTCAAAAAAATAAAGAGAGACTTTTGAACCTCTGGGACAACTTGAAACGTTCTAATATCCAAATTATAGGGGTGCCAAAAGAAGAATAACAGCAAGAAATTGAAAGTTTATTTGAACAAATAATGAAAGAAAACTTCCTCAATCTGGAAAATGAAATAGATTTCCAGGAAGCCCAGAGAGCCCCAAAGATGTTGGACCCAAAGAGGAACATACCAAGGCACATCATCATTAATTTGCCCAAGATTAAAGATAAAGAGAGAATCCTAAAAGCAGCAAGAGGAAGGGAGAGAGTTGCCTACAAAGGCATGCCCATAAGACTGTCATCTGATTTCTCAAAAGAAACCTTTCAGTCAAGAAAGGGCTGGAAAGAAGCATTTGAAGTCATGAAAGTCAAGGACCTACATCCAAGATTACTCTATCCAGCAAAGCTTTCTTTTAGAATGGAAGGGCAGATAGAGTCCTTCCCAGATAAGGTCAAGTTCAAGGAGTTCATCATCACCAGGCCATTATTTTTTTTTGATTTTTTAACTGTATTTTATTGATTATGCTGTTACAGTTGCCCCATTTCCCCCCTACTTTCCCCCCTCCCCCTTACCCCCCTTTCCCCTCCCTTTAGTTTTGTCCATAGGTCCTACACATAAGTCCTTCTGCTCCTGTACTTCCTATACTGTTCTAACCTCCCCTTGTCTGTTGTCTACCTCCCATTTATGCTACTTGTTCTGTGCCCCATTCCCACCCTCTCCCCCTACCACTCCCCTGTTGATATTCCTCCAT
>PVJI01025250.1:0-20714 GCA_004026765.1 Micronycteris hirsuta | reverse complement strand
ATGAGCCAAAGTGAAATGGTCAAGTTAGGGTATCACTTAATCTTGGTGACTGGGGATACCCTTCAGTATAATAATACAAGACCTCAGAGAGCCTGGAGCAAATATTTAAACCTTAATTATGTGCCTTCCATAAATTCTTAATTCTGCAATTCCACTGCATTATTTAAATGCTACGCAGCTGAGACCCACAGAGGTGCCGCATCACCCACCCGAGGGAACACCGCTCGTATCCGATGATCGGTGAGAACGGCAGCATGACTTCCCGCGTTTATTTTTACATAAGAAAGGAAAAAAGAATAAAAGGAAACTCTGAGAATGGGTGGCTGCATGGAAAAGACTCCTCTCAATCCGGTTTAACCAGGAAAAATTTGGGCTTTTCTTTTGTTTAAAAATCAAATATTAACACAGCATTGGTTTATTTGCTGAAAAACGAGGGACTGTTGCTAGAAAGGGAAGTTCCTTCTGGTACCTGCGGCACTGCCGGCAAGCACCTGGCGACTCACTCAATGCCTTCTTTACAAGTTGAAAACAACCGCCGTAATTTTGTGAGGATACTAACAACCACTGTCGTGCCTCCTTCGGTCACCTCACTTCAGTGCCGCAGTAATCCCAGGAAGTGACTGACAGATGGGAGGACAGGTGGGGAGCACTGTCCGCGTGCCTGCTTGGCAGGCGCCGGCTGGGCCTCTCTGCAGCCAGCGGCCACGAGTGGACGGAGGCTGGGGATGGACGACTGCTCTCTCCCGCCCTCCCTGGGGCGAGCTATTTATTTAGTTCTAACTGAAAAGCAAGTTTCTAATTCCACAAGTTTGAAGTAAGTTCTTTCCTGTTAGTTGAAACTCCGATGTGCTGGAACAAGCCTCAAAGGTTTAGCCGGGAAACCGCCGTGCGCTGCAAGACCAACGTGACGCTCCACCCTGATGCCTGGCAGGCACACTCCAGAGGCAGCGGGTCGGGCGGCCAGGGCAGAGGGGGGTCCACACTTCCAGGACCACTTGCTTCCTCGTCTCTGAGGGAGAGAGAGATCCTGAGAGCAGAAGCACCTTTACTCCAGGAACTCCCTGCTCCCTGAGGCAGAACTTCACTGCCCTACTGACACAGAGGCAAAGGGGGGGCCCAAGGACAGGGCAATGCTCCCCGAGCGGCTCTGGATCCCAAGCGCCCGTGGTGGGAACAGCAGTAAGAAGTTGACTCCCAGACAAGCACTCAGTGACGTTTGGACAGTGGACCAGCTTCTGAATCCGTCCCTGGATTCGAGACAATGCAGGGGCTGGGAAGCCCCAGGAGCACAGGTCACAGGGTCGCAGCTGAGAGAGTGGATGACCACTCACGGCAGCCGGTCAACTAGCCAAGAGGCCACCAATCCTGGAGAGGATGGGTGGTGAGACAGGTGTGGAGGGGCGGGTGCTGAGCCGAGAGCCGAGGAAGCCAAGGTGAGACCCTGTATCCCGGAAGGAGACCCTCTGACAGTTCATTCCAGTACCATGGGCCCCTGCTGCCGCGGGCCCATTGCAGATCCACTCACACCCGTGGGATGAGCCAGTGTCTCTCGTTTAGGCATCGAAGGCAACAGAGACTGCAGGCCCCTTGTCACTGAGTCTCTGTCCCGACTGTCATCCCCGCAATGGCCCTTCTCTTTGATCCCACGGTTGACACCTGCCCAAGGAGATCATGCCCTTCGGAACGGACAGCATCCGATGAAGACGTGACAGAGAAGGTGGACACCACAACTGCCTCAGCAGGCGGCACGTGGACACTGTCCTGTTTTCCATCCGGACGATAAATCATTGCCTGTATCTGGCATTCCTTCCAGAGAGCAACGGTCCATGCAGCGGAAATGCGCCAAATCGCTCCAGGAATAAGCGTGAGGATGTAGTGCCAGGGAGGGCACCCCCCACCCCCGCCCTGCAAAGAGAAAGCCGGTCGGGGCAAAATAATGGACCCATGGACCTTAGGATCATTCAGAGCAGAGTTCAGGTATTTCAAACAAGGTGACGCATCTCAGAAATAAAGCTTCGTTCTTGCCCACGTTCTGGCTTACTCACTAAAGGTGAGCGTCTACATCGTGCTGGACCGGGTGCCACCTGCCCACGGGCCGTGGCCACTTTGACCGTGGTATTCCTGTTTCAATTCCTTTAGGGAATTTAACCCCATAAGCAGATAAAGTAGAACATAGCAAAGACACAGCATTTCTCCCTCTACATAGTAGGACAGCAAGACCATGCCCAGTGGCCAGGACCTCGAAAGGTAGAAAATTATGGGATGACTATACTTTTCTTTTTTCACCGAAAGTACAATCTGGAAGAACTTCTCAGCAGCCTTCCCCACAGCCGATCATCGAAGGAGTGACCACCACTGATGCCACCTTGCACCACTGGGCTCCCTAAGAGTCATCCCAGGTGTGCCATCGAGATAAGGCGAGGCCCCTGAAAATTCAGGGCAAGTCAGTGCAAGGGGAGCGGGTGAAAAGTAGTTCTCAACAGAACATTTCAGGAGGCTGACAGCTGAGCCAGACTTTACACACACACACACACACACGCGCGCACGCGCACACACGCACACACACAGTAACTGGAAGTGTGGTACACACTGTTGGAGCAAGTGAAAGCATCCAATTCTAATAGGACATGCTGACTGCGTGGCCTTCTCTCTCTGGAAGGTAATGTTTCTCTAACAATTAAACCCCCCACATTATTTAGATAGTTGGCTACACATCAGAAATACTTCTTAAAAATTTTGTACTCACCCAGGGAAAATGCCGGCTATAGTCTGAAAAAGAAAGAGAGACAGAGTTAGTTTCCTGGTTAATAGGTTCAGTTGCTAATTCCTGCCACTTCTTTCTGAGTATCACTGGTTGAAGGTGCCCAATTTTGCTTCATCGTTCTGGTCTCCTTCAGCCCTTTTTGTCTACGTGACTACAGCTGCTTTTTGCTGAAATCATCAGCTTTCCAAAGTGTCCTGCCCCGAACTCTCCTGTGATGCCTGGTTGTCGGTTGATGGTGGAGGGTGGTAGCTGACCCAGATCCGAGACACTTGGTGTCTCACCCCAAGGAGCCCCATCAGTCAGCTGCTGTCTGTAGCCTGCAGTGTCCCCTCCCTGGACGCAGTCCCCTCAGCCCCGCGTCTCTAGTCAGCCTCTTCACTCCTGCTGGGGATGGCCCCCGGCCCCGGTCGGTCATCACTCAGCTTGCTCATTCCCCACGCACTTAGCTCTGCTGTCCTTTGGAAGGCAGCTTCATCGAGATGCAACATGCACACCATGCAGTCCCCCATTTAAAGTGCACAATGCATTAAGTTCTAGCATCATTGTGAGTTTTGCAACCACCACCATAATCTCCTTCTAGAACATCTTCATCATCCAAGAAAAGCCCCATGAGCAGTAACTCCCCAGTCCTGCTGCCACCCCCATCCAATCCCAACCCCCGCCCGGGACCCCTGGCATCTGCTAATCTGCTTGGTGCCCATGGATGTGCCTATCCTGGACATTTCATATAAGGGGACCCTCGGATATACGGTATCTGTAGTGTTTTTAAGGTTCACACATGATGCAGCATGGGCCAGAACTTCATCCTTTCGTGGCCAAGTGCTGTCCCCTTGTATGGATGGGCCACGTTTTGTCTCTCCAGTCCTCACCTGGCAGATGTGCCCCTTGTTCCGGCGTGAGTGGCCCGGGAGGCAGCCTCGCAGGAGGGCTCACAGCCTGCATCTACCTGTGGCCGGGGACATGCTTGAGTGTCACTGCACATTTGTACTGCAAGAGAATGGAATTGATCGTCGCTATTTTATTTATTTATTTTTAGACAGAGGAGAAGGGAGGGAGAAAGAAAGGGAGAGAAACATCAAGGTGCGGCTGCCTCTCACGTGCCCCCAACCAGGGACCTGGCCTACAACCCAGGCATGTGCCCTGATTGGGAATTGAACCAGCAACCCTTTGGTTCCCAAGCCAGCACTCAATCCACTGAGCTACACCAGCCAGGGCTGATCATCACTATTTTAAAATAGCAAATGCAGTAGTACATAGCGTTTTCCACCAAAACAGACGACCTCTGACCTTAGGCATGGCCAGGCCAGATGTTTTAAAGCAAAGACAATAGCGACCCCACACTGCACAGTTACAAGAGGTTGCGCCCACCAAAAAGCTGACCTGTGAGGAAGAGTTAGAGCAAAAGAAGCTACAGTGACGGATCTGGTTACTAAGGAGTTTCTAGATCTACTCACGCAAATCCACGGCTCACATTATTCTTAATGGTGGAAGACTGAATGTGCCCCCACCCCCGCACTGTGGCCAGGGCAAGGATGTCCTCGCTCCCTCCTATTCAACATGTACTGGAAGTCCCAGTCCACGCCACAAGGCAAGGACAAGGAAGAAAAAGCACATACATTGGAAAGAAAAAAAATACTTCCTTATTCTCAAGTGACATGATGGTCGACAGTGAAAATTCTAAAGAATTTACAGAGAAGCTGTGGGGTAACACACCGAGTCAGAGGGTTCCCAGAGGGCAATGGGCCTGCGGTGACAGCAAACAGAAGGAAGGTGAGGGGCACTGAGGGGACCACCAGGGGTCGCAGAACGGCTTTTTGTAGGACCAGCTGATCCCCAGCAAGAGCCTGGGAAGAGTAACGTGCAGCGTCTGCCTGGGACCCAGTGTGGGGATGAGCCAGGAGAGGACAGCACCTTTGCCCTTTCAGGAGGACGGGCAGGGATGCAGAAGACCCCCTGCCATGCCAGTCCCAGTTGTGCTAACGGACACTCAGACCCAACGACCAGCAGGAGCGCGTCATGGGCAGAGGCAGGGCTGCAGCCCAGGAGAGCCCTGGTGGCACTAGAAGTGGTGGGGGGACGCGGGGGTCCCTGTCAACCCTGGTTAAATAAATCGGTAAGCGTGATTGACAACACCCCAATCATATACAAGTAATGACTGTAAATTAACCTTTGAACTAACGCTGCTTTATTTTTATTTTTTATCTTTTTTTATTGAATTTATTGGGGGGGTACTGGTTAGTAAAATGATACAGGTTTCGGGTCTACAGATCTATAAGATACCATCTGCACACTGCACGGTGTGTCCGCCAGCCCAAGTTGAGTCTCCTTCCGTCACCACTCACTGCCCCGTACCCTCTTCTCCCGCCCCCACCCCCCATTCCATTTCTTCAAAGAAGCAAGGGTACACAGAAGGGCGGGCTCCACAAATAGATCACATATTGCACTGGTTTGGGGTGCGCACGGGTCAGCTTGAAACCACAAGCAGCAGCGTCTCTCAGCACAGAAGCTGAGAAGACACCAAGCGACAAGAACATCCTCCAAAGCCGGCCTTAGTCAGGCGAGCACCCCCTTCAGCCCCAGGCCCTGCTGCAGATGGCCATGCAGACGCAGCAGAGCCTGGGGAGAGGTGGAGTGAGCACAGGAGGAGACAGGGTGGGGGCAGACCCCGAGGACACATCGCTCCGCTGTGGGGGCAGGGTGTCATCGAGGAGGTGCGGTGTCCTTCCACCACGGGCAAGGTCCCTGGTCCTATCTGGGGCGGCACCATCCTCCGGGCACCAGAGAAGCCACTAGATGGACGTTGGTCAAGTGCCTCCGCGGCCATGATGCTGTCTCTCCCGCAGCCCGCAGCCTGCAGCCCACCCCCAGAGGCACGCTGAGTCCCATTTAGAGGATGAGAAGACTGAGACTGGACCAGTGTCCACCAAGTAAGGCAGTGGACATCGAGGATCAGTGGACAATGTCCCAGGGTCACTGAGACCACTCCTGGGGGGCCGTACAGGGGGACCCAGCCCACACTGTAAGGACATTTCTCCATCTGGTCTTTCTCCCTCCTTTCCCCAGTGAGGCCGTCATTCCTGTCCCATGAAGGACACTCTGTTCAGGGTGACGCCGATCCTGGAGAACTCCTCACTCCAGCAAGGGCTCCACCATGGTGTGCAGGGCAGAAAGATCTGGAAAGGCCCAGGCAGGCCACGTACTTCCTGTGGGAGTGGTCAGGCCCCCAGAGGCCTGGACCCGCTGACCACAGGGGTCTGTCCCCAGTATCCAGGTACAGCCACTTGCTCCCAGAGTCCAGAGTGGGAGGATGTCCAGCTAGACCCTGGGGAAGAGGTGGTGTGAGGACACGGAGCAGGGGAAGTCCACCCTGGGGGGTGGAGAGGCAAGACCCGAGGGCGGGCAGTGGGCAGCGCCCCTGCAGGAAGTGGTTGCACTGCAGCCTTCAGTCCAGATGGGTCAGGAGCTACGCAAAGACCCGACCACATTATTATGCATCCCAACCTTGCAAAAATTGAAACAGCTATAGCATTTAGAATCAATGCATCAGAGCTGTTCCACCTAAGGGAAAAAATGAAAGTTATTTCTGATTTGTCAAGTTGTGAGGTGGGCGGGACCGGGCAACCTTTCCACTTTCAGAAAGAAGGAACCGCCCCCGGACACAGCCCTGGCCTGCGGCACTGTGTCCACAGCCTCTCCTTCGCATCTAGAGCACACTGGGCTGCACAGTCACATTTTTAAAAACGTTTGCATGCATAGTTCTCCACGTAGGTTGTATCTACAATGCAGACCTTATGACGGGTTAACATTTCATAAAGCAAGCGCACACAAATCAAAGTCCAGATTTCCGTGAACTTGGACTGGGACTGTCAGCACGAAGCTATCCCGGCCACATTCTCTCGGGCTCCCGCCTTCCCCATGAGACACTGAGTTGTCCTGACCCACTGGTCAGGGCACTTGGAATAGCAAGGAGTGTCATTCACTGCCAGTCCTGGTGACACTCAAGACAAGGCCCCCGATGATGCGTTCAGATGGATGGTCCAAAGAGCAGGACAGTCACCAACCGAGAGTAGACAACAGCGGCCGTCACAGGCACTCAGTGCGCCAGGAGGGCTCGGTGAGGACTGCTCTCAGCTACAGTCAAGTTCTCTGCCTCCAGGCAGTCCGTCAGGGGTGAGGGGAGAGTGCAGCACGCTCTGGACCCCCAGGTGCGGGCGCTCACCGAGCCCACTCCACCAGGCCGTGCGGTTTCCCCGTATACCTTTCACATATTGGCAAGGCTGTTAATTCCAGCACTTTCTACCTGCCCCACCTTGCCGGGAGAGAGAAACCTCCCGAATGACAGAAGGGGTGAACCTCACTCCACCCACCCCGCAGCCAGCACACCACCCTGAAGCGGGGGCGAGATCCCTGAAACAGCACTGCCAGCGCTGGAAAAAGGCCCGTTTGCTCCGGCAGCCGTCTTGTCAATCTGCGCGGCAAGCCGGACTTGTAAACACGGGGCGACGTCCGTGACTTACTCACGGGCAGCTGCTCAGCAAAGACCGCGGGCGTCCCCTCACAGGCCTCCACGAGGGAGGGGCAGACGCTGCTGGCGCTGCCCTACGACTGCCGACCACGGGCCATCGCCGCCCTGTGACGCTGGGCGTCTCCACTCGGCCGTGGTGTGCCAACGGAGCCCTCTCCCAGAGTGAGGGCACTGGGGAGCCGCTGGCCCATCGGAGGGGACGTCGCTTCCAGCACATCACCCCCCTGAAGGTCAGCCACTTCCCAAGGGGTCCTCTGTGGGCCTGCCCTCCCTCAGCCCTGTTTTCAGGGACATACCTGGGACCAAGCCTGCCTCACTCTGCCATACTCTTCTCCCAAATGGGGTCCCACCCAGAGCCCCACAAACCTACTCTCCTGCCTCCTGGGTGCTGGCTCTAGTCTGGTCCCCCTGCCGACCCCATTTGACATCAGTAAACTGAGTCAAGGCGACGCCCAAGACAAGGGTGGCCGATTCCCTTCCACCCTGGGGGACCCGGAGTCCTGGCCTGGGGGGAGGGTGGGCACTGTGCCCAGGGAGACCCGGGCTCCTCGCGGTGCATCAGGACCGTCTCTGGACAAACGTCACGCATCAACATCTGTTTCCTGTTCTCAGAAAAGTGAAACCCATGGGAATAACGTGATTGCTTTACTTTTCTCCACTGCTGCTTGTTTGCTGGTAAGTGCAACCTGGAATAAAAGGACTGAAATACAAATCACCCATTAATGGAAAAATTGGGGACCAGCCGACCACCGCTGGCTTCTCAGCCTGTTTTTGCGGACTCCCCTATGTGGAGATGATATTTTATAATATACACACGGCCCAGGCCCTTTTCTAGTAAAACCAGAGAGAAACAGCCATGAGCTTAGGACAGTGCCTGGCCCAGGGGAGGCCCCCAGAAGCCTGTGCTGGACAGATGAATACGATGTCACAGTGCTGTGACAGAGTGACCAACATGCGGCGATTCCCAACCTGCTGCTGCCCAAACACTTCCGAGGACCACGCTCCCCTTCCAGGAGAGTCTGTGAAATTCAGCTACCTCTGAGGTCGGCGCTCGGGGCCAGGTGTAACATGGCACCAGGGTGAAAGGGCCTGGTGACCACACCTGAGCCTATCTAAATGTCTCCAGCGACCGCGTGAGGCAGGAGAGAAGGTGGGACAGAGGACCAGGTCAGGGTGGCAGTGACCTCACCAAGGACTGCCACATCTGCAGGCCCTGTGCCTTCTTGCTGACCTGGGCCAGAACCTTGATCACACTTGACCTGAAATTGTTTCTTCTCACCCCAGTAGGGTGAGTGGGGCCGAGAGGGGAGCATTTCTGGAAAGCAAGGCCTGCTTCACTCCTCCCACTGGGGGTCATGCGGTGTAAGGTACTCCAGATGGGCTTGTTGGTTCAAGATGCTCATGGTTGCTGAACTCAGAATCTTTCCAAAAGATGTCTTCCTAGCAAACGAATGTTCACTGAGCCTCGGAGAAAACGATTTATGTCCACTAGCAAACCGCCATTTGTAGGTGTTATTTTCCAGAGTGCTGATGTGAAGCGCCCCCGCGGTTCACCAGGAGGCCCAGGCCCCTGAGCGGGCTGCTCACCGCGCGTGTGCAGGGCTGGCTGGCGACTGTCCTCGTGTGCAGCTGTCAGCAGCAGCAGCTGCAGCGGCCCAGGGCACAGTGACGGTCCCCATGGCCACCTAACGGATGAGCCATGCATTAAATCATTATTCAGGAGGCTCGCTACTCCCGTGGACCCAGAACGAAAGGGAGCTTCAATTGTGCTTCTTAATTTAAAAATAACAATTGTTGCTGTTAATTAAAATGCTAGTTACCATCAACTCTGCACTCGCGGCAAAGGGACAAGGCCAACGGTCTACTTCGCCCACATTAATCAAAGTGGCTTTATTCGTACGCGCGATCAACTATAGTTAATGGAGAAAGGGAAGAGCGTTTTGCGGGTCGGCTGGCATGGGTAAGGACAGAGAGTGCTGGGGAACAGCCCTGGGGATTGCCTAGCAGAGCTGGAAGTTTCTGGGAGAGAGCCGCAGGGGAGGCCACTGTGACGGCCACGGGTTCAGGGACACGTTCTGGCGCCGGAGGCCCCTTCCCACCTCCAGCTCCGACTCCCCTTCCAGTGATCCCTTCGAAATCCACAGTGTGCCTCTCGTCAGTGGTGCCCAGGGCGCGAGTTTCTAGAGGCCCCTGGCCCACATGAACGGCGCTTCACCTTCCCGTGGACACCACACAGTGGTCCCCGCCGTGTGCTTTCCTCACGCTGTCCCCGGCCCTGCGAGCTGCCCAGAGCCGCAGGAGTGCCCGAGGGCACCCCCAGTCCCGACGTCCAGCCTGAACCCTCTAGGCTTCCCTGATTGCGTCCCCCCTTGGAGCCCCGGAAGCAGAAAGCGGGCCTCCGCAGCTCCTCCCACCCGCGGCCCCTCCCTCCAGCCGCACTGTGAGAGCCTGGAAGACAGCAGGACCAAGGTGAGGCCACGTGTGTGCCACCTCAGCTGCCCCACGATGTGGGCGGTTCAATCTCACTTCACAGGTGGCGAAGCAAGGGGCAGATGTGCAAGCACAGACAGAATGAGTGGCTTGTCTGGTGCGTCCCGTCATCTCCAGCTGTCACTTTATCATTTAGACAGTTTGGTGCGTGAACCACAAGTCGGAAAACACTGTTGTGGGAATGAATGAAGGAGAAGGAACATGCTGACCCAGCAGTCTCTGTTTATTGAGCAACTACTATAGGCCATGCTGTGTTGACTGCTGAGGATTTCAGAGATTAAAAAAAAGCACATGGACAGAAGTTGAAGGTTTTTACCCTAAAGGATGTCCACAAGACAGGTGTACAAACGGATCCCTGAAACGCGGGGTGAGCGCTGGGTTCACTGAGCCTGGCGGAGGCAGCAGCACCTGACCCTGTGACCCAGGCCCAAGTCAGGGCGTCTGTCTCCAGAATAAGACTCGCAGACAGATGGCATGACCAAAGGCAAGGAAGCTAGAGAGTGCACCGAGCAGTCTGGAAACAGCAAATAATTTGAATCCCGGCTTTGACTTTGGAACAAGTCACTTAACCTTCATGAGCCTCAGTTTCCTCACCTTGGAAACAGGGAACAGTCCTCACTGTGCTGGGTTAATGATTGAGGAAACCCACACAACAGACCCAGTAGTGAGCTCTGGAGTGGGCACACCAGACTGGAAGCCTGGAGAAAGGACAGGAGGGGCTGAGTGTGGACAGTGGATATGGGAGCAGTATGTCACCGGGCCATTCTGGTGGTCCAGGTGAGGGGTGGGAGGTTCCCTGAGGGCAGGGGCAGCAGAGATGGAGCTGGAGTTGGCGGCTATTTAAAGATCAAGGGGCAGAGCCCCCCACCTGGGATGTAAGTGGAGAGGAAGGAAGGGGAAGGGAGAAATAAAGGGGACCTCCAGCCTGACCAAGGGGCAGGGTCGAAGGCTGCCCATCCATCGTGGTGGGTGCTAGTCTCTGAGTCCCCACTTCTGGGGACTCAGAGACGCCCAGAGGATGTCGCAGACGCCCAGAGGATGTCGCAGACGCCCAGAGGATGTCGCAGAGGGATGAAGAAAACCCACAAGCTCTGTAAGGAAAGAAGAAAACCTTTCTGAAAATGGCACAATCCTTTTTCAGGCACGCGGCATCTGGAGCAGAGACGTTTGTTAACTATTTCTAGGAGAGACTTTAAAAAGTAGCAAACCAGATAAGTGAAAGATCTGCTAATTACCCGTTATTTTGTCCAAAAAAACCACACAAACATTGTGGTTTAATGATTCCCCCCACCTAACTGGCCAACCAGGCCCATCAGCCCCCCACTAAGAATCTGTGTGAGATTCTGACGCTAGAGGAGAGACTGGCTCTATAGCAGTGGGGGGCGGGGTGGGGCTCCTCCGCATCACCTGTGTCCTCTGAAAGGGAAAAAGCCAAAGGTCCCCACTGAACACGGAGGTCACAATGGACAGTGAGCACGGGTGCACCCACCCCTGAGCTCGGAACAGAAATGTCCCCAGGCTTGGAGCGGTTCCTGAGGACAAGTACCTACTCTCCGCTGGCCGCCACCGAGTTCGGTGGCCTCATCGCGGTCCCTCCTCCACAGGAGGAACACTGCGGCTTTCACGGGGAAACAAAACCGCATTACAGCCCAACTACGCAGTGCTCCCCTCGGGACCGCGAGGGGCCACAGGCGTGCGCGTCTGACCGGCATTCTGCTGGCCTGCCTGCAGAGGTCGGCCCTCCTCCTTCTCCCCTGGAAGGTGGTGCACCCGTCACTCTCAAGGAAAACTGTTTTCTTTTTTTCCAATGCAAGGAATATCATCCTAAAACGTGTGGATCTGAGCAGCCTCCAGGGTGTGTAATCCCCGGCGTTCGGGTCAGTGTGGGGAAGCCAAAGGGGGCAGGTGCGTGTCTCACAGACGGAGGGCACCCTGGTGCTCGCTGGCCTCAGGCGCGGCCGGTCATCTGCCCCGGAACTCAAGTCCAAGCCCGAGGAAGGGAGGCAGATGCAGAGTGGATGCCCCCCGGCCGGGGCCCTGCCCACTGCTGGGTGCCCTTGGGCAGGCCCCATGTCCTCTCTGCACTTCAGTGGTCTCTACACGTGAGGTCACGTGGACAGCTGCAGATGTCGGTCCAAGGACACAGTGTTGTGTGAATGAGCTTATAAAGTGGGGGGGGGGGGGGGGGGGGGAGGCCGGGGGAAGGGGCCAGGGTGGCCATGAGGTGCAGCCACACGTGGCAGTCGGGGCGGCACTGAGGGTCTGTCTGGCACAGGCCGGATGCTCTCCGTCCAGGGGCCCATCCGATCCTCATGATGACCTTTTCTCCTTTACAGGAATGTGTGAGAGGACAGAGCCCTGTCACACGGCATCACTGAGGTCAAGTTCAGGAGGACGTGCAGGTAGCGAAGTGGGAGGAATATTATTAGGAAATTGTGATGCCAAGAAATCCATCCAGAGACGTGTGTGACGACCCTGAAGGAAGATGCAGGAGGTCACGGGGTCAGTAAGAGGCGGAGACGGAAACCACGTCCAGCCGGGCTCTGGCCCTCGGCACGGGGTGATGACACCCCTGACGCTAGGGGATCCCCATGCTTTGGACAGGCTCCGTGCGGCGCAGTCCCCAGGGCCATGGAAGGGGGCCGTCGCGACCCAGCACCCAGAGCAAGGCGCGGCAGGGACGCTCCGCACCCTCAATGCTCTCGTGGTCGCGCAGCACTGTGTCCTTACCAAGTCGACGGTTTACCTAACCTGTCACCCCGAGGACTCCAAAATACCCCCTTCCTGCCCAACCCCGAACTCAGATCTCAGATTCACAAGCAAGGTCAAAGAATGTAAAGGTGCATTTAAAACAGGCCTGGGCTGCAGAAAAGGTAATCTAGAAGTGGAATTTGGGAAAACTGCATGGAGTTCAAGGTCGTGCCTGAATTTGACCAGAGGCCTCAGAGGTGCCTGAGGGACCCGCACCAGGTGCTGTGGCCACCCCAGGAAGAATCCCCGCCGGCCTGCACTGGCCTCCCTCCCGGCATCTGGCTCGGGAGGGTGGGGAGTCTCCTTCGAGAGCAGCCAAGTTCGGACAAGGCTCCTTCCATTTAAACTAGACCGGAAATCATGTCTTCCAGAGCATTTCCCAAGAACCCACATGACAGGTGGAAGCGAACACCATGGGAGGGGATGGGAAGCTCCTCTCCTGGCTGCTCCTTTTATTGAAAAGTGCCCCATCACCATGGCGACAGCAAGGCCAGGGCTACCATGCAGGGGTCCCATGTGTCTGCCCCCTGCGTCATTGTCACACTGAACTCCCATTGCAGAGTGAAGAGCTGAGAACCAACCCCCTGCCTCATGGAGGAGGAGGCTCCCAGAATGTGGGTGATGTCCCCATAGGTCATGTCAAACCTTATCCTCTACTAGAGTCCATTCCTATAAGACCCGTGCTCCCGATAGCCCCCCATCCCTCTGTGCAGAGGGTATCTGTGGGGTGTGACCTTCTGTGCCAACGCGCCAGCCTCAGCCGGGATCTGAACCTTTGGCTTAAAGTAGCAAACAGACCCGGATTCTGGAGACTTGGGCAGTGGGAGAGTGGACCTGGCAGGTCCTGGCAGGCTCCAGGTTCTGCACCCCGGCGCCCATCAGCCCTTGGGCTGAGCCCACCCTCAGGAACCCAAGACTTTCATGAAACCCTGGTGATGTGTCACCAGCTCACTCTGCCCTGACCAAGCAGGGTGTACACTCTGATTCTACAGACGTGCAGAGAAGACGCCCATCCCACCCTTTCCTTCTAGAAGCCAGTGCTACGAAGGGGCGCAGCTCTAGAGAGGCTGTTACCTCCTTGGCCTCACGGTGACCCTGTGAAGGTGCGAGCATCCCTGTGTCCCTTACATATGACAGCACGGAGGGGACACCAGATGCTCTGACTCGACTTCCCGCCCTTCTGCTTTGTGTTGTTATCACGAGGCGGAATAAGACAAAAAAGAAGTGCGGAAAGAGCTGAACCCTAACACCGGGCCTGGGCTCCCCACGTTTCATTCGGTCCTGCACCCTCAGGCTGGGTTTTTAATTACGGGGTTAA
This sequence comes from Micronycteris hirsuta, assembly GCA_004026765.1. Lineage (NCBI taxonomy): Eukaryota > Metazoa > Chordata > Mammalia > Chiroptera > Phyllostomidae > Micronycteris > Micronycteris hirsuta. Next base: position 6,866 of record PVJI01025250.1, on the reverse strand, counting down.
TCCATGCTGCCCGGGTGGGAAGGTGGCCTCTCTGTCTTCTTGTCTTCTTGTTGCGGGAGGTGGGGGCACCATCGTCACACACCCCGTCAGCTGAGTAACTCGGGCTTTCAAAGTCAGGCTGCCTCAGACTCGAGCACCAGGAAGGTGTTTATATTTCCTGAAAAACCAGGAACATTCTTTTAACCACAATGCAGGCATTGTGCTTTCGTTTTGCCGGGTCAGCCAGGAAGCCGCAGACCGAATTTCAGGCACAATTGCAGTGACATTGAATCTCCAGGGACGTGGGGCCGGCATTTACCAAGTGCCAGCCCCTGCAAGGTGCTCCCCCAAAATAACTCTAACTGAATGCTTGCAATCACCAACTTTTTATTATTCCAACGTCACAGAGTAGAACATCCGAGTGAGAGAGGAGGAGGCCAGGAGCTGAGCCTCGGCTAGCATGTGGTGACGGCAGCACCCGGACCAAGCCACCGGGTGATGAACCGTCCCGACACAGCGCAGCCTCCCTCCCCTAACCTTTCTCGGATGTACGGAGCCCAGATTATCCAGGTGTCACACTGGTAACGTCGGCCAGCAGGACAGAAGTGGCGGACGCCCCCTGCCCGGGGTGCAGCTGTCGAAGGCAGGACTCCCAGATGCCAGGATTAGCGGCATTTTGTTGGGTGTCCCTGGGGCTGGAAGGGGGCAGTTTTGAGACAACTGTGCCTTCCTCAGACATCAGGTCTCCCCTGGCGGCCACCAGAGAAGATGGCATCTGCATGGCACTTTCCCTCAGCTCCCAGTTCTAATAGCCCCTGCTCCCCACCTGTCTGCTCGAGTCCAGGGTGCAGGTGACTTCGGCATTCAGGAAACTTCCCATAGACACTGACACCCAGCCGCCCCATTGGATTCCTAGTTACGATGGGTTTTAAATGACCAATTTACACAGGGGTGACGCCTCCCTGAACACACAGCGTGCGAGCCGGTCACCGGCTGAGTGTGGCCTCTGAGGACTGACAGCTGAGATAGCTCTGGGACCCGCACGGGGATGCCCACGCACCCATGGGAACATTTGGATCCAAGGCAGCGAGCTCCACCAAGCACGCACACAGCACCTCGCACCTCGTCGGTGTGGGACAGACATCACAATGAAGACCATCCGCGCCCTGTGACTCCCCTATGACTCCCCTGTGACACAACTTCAAAAGTGGGCGACGTGAATGTGTGGTGACAGACGTCGGGGAGTGGTTCCCCCTGGGAGGGAGCGGGGAGGGGCCTGGGAGAGACCACCAGGAGGCCACAGCGCAGGGGGGCACGCTGCCTGCCTGCCTGTGGGTGTTGCTGCTGCCCAGCCCACGGGCAAAGGCCCAGGGCCCCGCGTACTTGACTGCAGATCTGTTCTGAGTTCAGCTACTTGTGGGATCATTGCTGGTATTGGTTTTTGACCCTGGATAAATAATCAAAGAAATGAACTAATTTCTCTTTAAAAAGTCAACTCACAAATGTGGCCACAGAAACGTTCCCATATCAGCGGCTCCACACACAGTAGGGCGGCGAGGACGGTAGGCACAGACACAGTGGGGCGACAAGATCGGCCGGCGCAGAGACAGTGGACGGTTGACGGATGCTGCCCCCGCAGAGGTAGTTTGCCGTCAAAAGCCTGCTTTCTTACGGAGTAAGCTTGCGTGCCTTGAGACATGAACTTCGTTTGAAAAAGAGTTTTCGATGTTTACCATTTTCTCTCAAAAGGAATTCGGAATGTCCCACTGTTGGGCGGAATGGCTTCTCAAGGCCCTGGCCGGGGTGGGGGGTGCTGAGGCCAGCACCTGTGGAGATGGGGTTGGACATACACCGGCACCCCTGCCCCTAGAGGAGCCTGGGCCGGTCGCCACCCCTCTCGGAGCCACAGGGTTTCCGTTTCTAAAACGAGGGGTCACCTCACCCTGCGGTGGTAGGTGGGCGACCAACTTGTCCTGCTGGGCCCAGGGCCTTCTGGGTTTACACTGGACACCCTGCCTGCTGGTCCCCCCTCAGCCCCAGCAGGTGGGCTGGCTGCTCACCCACGGTGGTGTGGGGTGGGCCAGGTAGCGTCTGTGAGGCCCCTTCTGCGGTGTGTGTGGCCCATGTCACGTGCTCAGTAAACACTGACTTTGCCACACCTTCTCCAAAACATTCCCTCCCTTGTGTGTTTGGCTGGGATGCCCTTCGATGCATCACGTCCAGGACACCTCCCACCCGTCCCTCCTTCCCTGTCCCACTGTAAGACAGGAACGACCAGTAGCCTTCTAGCGACTGCTGGCCAGCACGAGGGCTCCTCTCACCCCCGAGGCAGTGCGCCCCGCCAGCCTGAGACACCGTGTCTGGCCCCCCCGGGCCCCCCCATGCTCACGTCAGAAGCAGGAAGGAGTGCCTGCCCGCTCCTCAGGGTTTCCATGCTGAGTGGTGTCTGCACTTGCCGTGTTGGTCCCCTGCTCAGCGGGGTCGCCGCAGGCCACCCTGCGGACCCGTGACCGGGCAGAGGAGTCCGGGGCCGGGAGCAGGAGGAGGGCAGTTCTTACAAAGGGGTCAGTGCAGAAAGACAGGACACCCCAGTGACCGAGGGTGTGCCCGCTGCCAGCGAATGCAGTGTCCCCTGTCCTGTACGGGACATGGTGAGGGACCACCAGACCCTAGGCCGGCCCAGGTCTAAATGCCCTGCAGTGGGCGCTGGGCAGAAACAGGGGTTCTGGGCTCAGACCCTCTGCACCTGAGGAGGGGTCCCCACGCTTGGCTCACATCGAGCCAGGTTTGTCACCTCACGCCCAGCCACTCACGTACGTGTATATTGGTGCTTTCCACAACTGTGAGAAGGATGTAGGATGAAATCACTCGTGTGATTGTGCTTTGATAGAAACTGTAACAGGAACGCAGGGGGAAGTCGTGACTTCTTCCTCATTTAAGGACGCGTGACCTCCCCTGTGGGGGCGCTGGCCTCGGCTCCCGCCGCAGGGCGGGAGCCAGAGAACGTGGCTCATCCCCGAAAAACCCCCAACGCCCAGCGGAGAGGGCCAACTCAATCCGCACTTCCGCACATTTCCACGGGGATGTAAATCAATTTAAGGACTTAAAATAGCCCCAGAAACGAGGGGGGAAAGATCTCGCTCTGTCAGTTACCATGGGAATTACTAATTGAAGCACTTCCTTTGCCTTTTAAAGGTCCTTGCCATTCTCGTGCCGTTGAGAATATAAAACAGGAGGGAGGCAGCATCTGCTTCCTGCCACTTGATGATCACAAAAGTATCATCGTGGAAGTTCAAGTGAAAGAAGTGTCGTAAGAAGGAGCGCTCCCTCCTCGTGGCAGTGACACACTTATTGTGAAAATCCATCTTGGATCAAAATCCAGAAGTCAGGCGTACAAAGGATTCTGAGAAATTAGGACGAGAGACGCTTATGGCCCCAACGCTCTGCCGGCACCTCAATGGCAGGACACACAGAAGGCTGGCAGGACAGACACCGTCGGTCACCCAGATGCATGTCCCCGGTCACCCAGAGAACGCGCCAACCTCCCTGGAGGAATTGCTGGGGCCCCACGTTCTGAAAACGACAGAGCTGGCCACGAGAGCCTACTGAAAACGAAACTCTTCACAGCACTCACCGTGGCGTTTCTGCTCTTTTTGTCTCGTTCTGTTTTTGGTTTTTCAGGGAGCATTTTTTGTCTGACTCAGACAGAGCCTGCCTTCCCCAAAGTAGCATCCCTGAAGGTTTCCAGCCAGGATCTTGGCGGAAGGATCACGTGTCACACAATGCGAAGGCCCTGGGAGTGTGAAAGGCCTGCGGAGGTACTTGGGTTTATTTAATAAAGAAGAAAATCTTCCCCTAAAATGTGAGATTTGTCCGCAGTCAGCCAAGGGCTGAAAGAGTGGAATTAAGACATTTATGAATTCTTAGGGATGGCTGGAAGCACCGTCTCTACACAACCGTGTTCCAAAATGTTTAAATTCAGCAACGGCAGAGTCACAGCGCCAGCCGGACTGTGAGGACAGCAGCTTCAGCTCCTTGTCCGATGCGCTGGGCAAGGACTGGTCTCAACCGGGCAGAGGCTGGACAGCACCGGGGGACAGACGACAACCTGGGGCCCGCGCTGCCCTGACCCTTGCTTGGCGACAGTAAAACTGGACACTCACCCGGACGATGAGAAGGAAGAGGAATGAAGCTCAGCCGCTGCTCCTCCGGGGGAGGAACCGTCTTTCCGTCGGGGGCCCAGAGAGTCTCTGCAGACGGGCCCTGGGCTCGGGGGTGGGCCTCGGCCAGGACAGCTCCCCTGCTTCCTCTGGGCTTCCTCTGCCCACCGCTCCTGGTACCCAGGGCCCGGGTGTGCCCAGAGGGTCGCGTGAGCTCTGCTTGGCCCCGGGCTGGCAAGCTGGTGGCCTCAGGCTGCAGGCACACACCCATAAGCGTGTGCACACACACACACTGCCCCCGGGTGAGGCCGGAGGAGACCCCCCCAGCCCTCATCCTGTGCCTCCAGGAAACACTTGCCCTGCCCGCTGCGGCTCTGCCAACTTGGTGTTGCTATGCAAGCTGCACAAACGGGACTCTTCCCTCAGTTCTAAAGCATTTCCTGAACACCTACTGTGTGCTGGGCTCTGAAGGCACCGTGTCAGGCCCAGTCAGACCCCCTGTGACTCTCAGGCAGCTCCCAGCAGGGTGGGGGAGACACACTAACCCTGTGGCTTCACTCTGTCCTCGGTGTTTCCCAGAAAGTGAAAAAAGGTAATAAATGCTGATTGTTCAATGTCATTAAAACATCCCAAGATCATGACAGAAAACTGAGAGTGTCAGTCTTGCCCCAGATCAAGTGTCTCCTGAGTGGATAGTGTAGGGCCAGCATCGAGTCCTCTTTCACTCACCCACTCAGTCACTCACTCATTCATTCATTCATTCCACAGGTCCCTGCCGAGCACCCACAGGATGCCGGGGACAGATGTGAGCAGGACAGCCGGGCCCTGCTCAGTGTGGCTCCCAGTCGTCAGGGAGGTGGGCACAACTCCATCAACACTCAAATATATGGCCGGCAAGTGCGGTGACAGCCCAGAGGAGACAGACAGACAGATGCTGGGGAGAGTCACCCACTGGGGGACAGCAACACCTCAGCCAGTCCCGGGGGCCGTGCTTGTCCTTGCTGAGCCTGGTGCCAATGGCACAGGTGGCAGGGAGCGAAGGAAGGGGCACCCGCCTTGGTCAAGAAGTCTCCACTTGGCAGGCGCTGGCCACCCTGGAGCCTCCTGGGGGAGGCCCACACCCCCTTCTGATCACTGTCATGTGTGCAGAGTCCCCAGTCCTGGGCAGAAAGACAGGCTTCTTCCTGGAGCCCCCACTTCTCATCCCAACCTCCCTGAGCACACCGCCCAAAGAGCGGCCTCTGAGTAGGGTTTCCAGTTCTCCACGCCGGGCGCCTCACAAGCAGCCCCAAACAAGCCTACACTGTTCGCCTCTTACCTCCCGCCAAAGGGAGGCTGTCACCAAGGACGACGCGAGAGCCCCGGCTGCAGCTGGGACGGCTCGCTGAATGTCTCATCGTCCTCGTTTGTGCGAGCTGAGAAAAGCACTTCTGTGCCCCCAAAAAGGCCACATACACGCTGGACACGCGGGGGGTGAGTGAGACCCCTCGCACCCACAGTTCTGCTTCAGAAGCTGGCACGTTGGCACCTTCTGAATGGGTGTGCACAGCAAAGGGGGGCAAGTCTCCCATTTCGGGGCTGATGGAGCTAAAGGGTCATAAATCCAAGGGAAGCCTGGACAATGGCAAGTGCAGACACCTGCAGGTTCCAGGGACTCGGCCACTGTGGTGAGAAGACGAGTGTGTGTGTGTGTGTGTGTGTGTGTGTGTGTGTGTGTGTCCAGGAGCTCAGGTTGGAGGGCACCGGGTGAGGTTGGGGGTAAGACCAGGCCCCAAGGAGACCCTGCGGCCGGGACACGATGCAGGGCACATGGGGAGAGCCCCTGAGGCTGGAGCGTGTGGGCAGAGAAGCCGGCCCAGGGCCCAGGGCCAGGAGGAGCTGACAAGGACCTTCCCAAGGGGCAGATAAGAAATCTTGATCCACCGGTCACCCGGATGCAGGGTCCTGACTGTCCTGCAAAGAAATCTGGTCATAACTTGGGCAGAGTCTGAGGAATAACCTAATGGGTGGCAAAAACGGACCCTAAAAAGCATAAAAATAACATCCAGCTAATAAAGACCTCCTACTGGCCATGCAAGTCTGACTCAAACACTCACGATTCAGCGTCAATTATTGGAGTGGGAATAAGAATAAAAGCGAGACTGAAGGAAAGAAGAGCTCTTGGCTCCGAGGAGCACGCAGAGGAGGCTTTTGTCACCATGCGCCTCTCCCGAACCGTTCCTATCCCGGGGCCCCAGCCTTGGCACTCCCTTCCGAAGGGCACGGCCCCCACGGAGCACAGTGTGGGCCCACAGCTGCGGGCGGAGGAGCCCTCTCCCACGCCCGTCCCTCCCGCTGCGCCCCTCCAAGTCCAATCCAGTGCACCGTCTGACCACTCAGCGCCGCGCACTCGGAGTGCCCAGGCATCTGCACCTGGGCAGGACGCCCGAGCAGGATGATGAGCCTCCTTGCTGACCAGCTCCAGCCTTTCGTTCGTTCCCCCAGACCTTGGGTCACTCTGCCTCTTCTAAAGCAACAGTCTTCAACCACCCTGACTTCCCCAGCAGGCTGACGTTTGTATCTGCGCATCCCCGCGGCACGGAGGGACTCTCGGGACATCTCCCTTTGGCGGCCTGCCCAGCCTTGGGCTAGAAACTTCATAACACTGTCTCCTTTATCCTCAAAGCAGTCTCCAAGGCTGATATTATTATTTGCATTTTATAAGTGAGAGAAAGAAGGATTAAAGAG
>PVJI01025249.1:0-20751 GCA_004026765.1 Micronycteris hirsuta | reverse complement strand
TTTTATAAATGAGCAAACTGCAGCCCAGAGAAGTGGAGGTATTTTTCTCCAGGTTAGTATTACAAAAAAAATAAAGCTGGCTATTGTAAGTAATCAACCTTAGTTTTTCACTGACTTAACACGATAAAGTTTCTTTCTGGCCATGGAGCAGGGTAAGGCATGGTGGTCAGTGGGGACTCTCCAGCAGCTCCTTTCATCTTGTGGCCCTGCCATCCCTTCGGTCTTCAGTATCTGCATCCAGCTGCCAGAAGGAAACAAAGAGGATGAATGAAGCACCCCTGCTTTTGAAAGCTTTGGATCATAAGTGTCACATGTTGCATTTCTATTCATATGCTATAGGCACATTAGACTTACATGTTCATATCTAGGTGCAAAAAAAAAAAAGGAATCAAGTAAGGTAGTTGTGGGCTGAATAGCCCCTCTGTGCCATGGAACAAATGGAACAAGAGACACAAATTTCAATGGCAGTTAGTAGTGTTTTCCAGAGTCTGACCCTCTGTTGTCCAGAACATCCATCTTCTGCAGGGAGACAAGAAGGGTCCCACATAGCACTGTCTTTCACCCAAGTCCATGGCCTATGGGTGATGTTTCATCTTTCTGTTAGGTCTTAACACTTAATGCACAATGAGGATTGGGACTAAGAAAATTAGAATACAAATTCCCATTCAGAAAGGCAGGAGTGATAAATACACAGCAGTCTGGTGCATGGCACTAGAGAAGAGCCGTTTATTCGATCTGGACTGCGCTCTTCAAGAGGAATTTCCTCATCTATTCCATCCAATTGTCCTTTGCTTGACCACCTGGAAGGTTATTTCCTGCTTATTAGTCTCAAGGCCACTCCATTGCTGAGCACTGGAAATTTGCCCTCTTGGGGGCCTTATAGCTTTGAAACTCTCTTCCTGTTGTACAAGGTTTAACACCTCAAACGTTATTTTGTCAAAGTTCTTTTCAGGTTAACTCATGAACTCTTTGGCAGTACAATGACCTCAAAAACTTAGAAGCTACTGATTTCCCTCTTTTTGGTTCCATGTGATAGTAAGCCACACCCAAAGATCTTTCCTAGAATATGTTTGTAATTCTTTCTCTCTCTCTCCTTCCTTCCTTCCTTCCTTCCTTCCTTCCTTCCTTCCTTCCTTCCTTCCTTCCTTCCTCCCTTCTTTCCTTTCTTTCTTTCTCTCTCCCTTCCGCCATTTCTTTTTTGGTTCCTTCTTCCCTCCCTCCCTCTCTTCTTCCCTTTTCTCTCTCCTTCATCTCCTTCAAACATTTTTGATATCTTATTTCCTGCTGAGACTAAAAACAACTTGGGATATTGACATCTTAGTTCTGTGACCACCACCTCTACCACAGACCTTGTTTTCTACTAGAGCCACTCACTGCCAAGGTCAAATCCTTGATCTTGTCAGTACCAAAAGTTACCACCCTTTGTAATCTCTATTTCAAACATCCCACTGTCTCATCCTGTCAATCCCTCTATACATTCCAATGACCCTTCTACCTCACCAGGACCTACAAATCCTGATCCTAATCCCTTCACAGTGTCCCTCAGTCCCCGCAGGCTTTCATCTCTCTCTGTACCTTACTCTTTAAAATCACTCCTTATGTAAATCCTCAATTTTTCAGTCCCCCTCACTTAGTTGTACTTCCCTGGCAAAACCTCATCCCTGGCTAAATGTAACACTCTGCCTATTCCACGCCTGAACCCAGGCAGCTGTATTTTCTTGTAGAAAAAACACAATAGTCCTTTAAATTCAGGACCACTGAGCTCAAGGGTGTCCTCATTGCTGTCCCACAACTGCACTAGAGACCCCTTGTCCATTTGCTAGCCTACAGCCTGAGAAAACAGTTTCACACCTTTTCCTTTCACTTCAAACCTCCAAGACCTTGCCAGTATTCATGGCAGACTCTGCCTCTGCCTCCCTCTCACTGAGAAAGTATAAACATTCAGAAGATGACTCTTGAAAGCTCCCACACTGACATCCACTTGTGCCTTAGAAATTATCTTTTCTTACACACTCAAGCACAACCACTCCAGAAATTTCCTATTTTTTCTTTTTATTACCAATTTCCTTCTCTACTAAATCATTCCCATCAGTATACAAACAAGCTGTTATTTCTTCCATCTTAAAAATTATCTCCTCAATCCCACATCTTTCTCCAGCTACTGCTCTTTATCTTTGTGCCCCTTTTTTTCCCCAAAAAAACTTATCAAAAGAATATGTCTAAATCCTTCTCATTCCCATTCAGGCTTTTGCTCCTACTGCAGTTTCCTCCAGATGAAACCATTGACCTCCGTATTATTAAACCAGTGGTCAATTCTCAAACCCCATTCACTTGATCTGACAGCATTGTTTAACACATCCCTCCTCCTTAAAATACTTTGCTCACTTGGCTTCCAGTGCACAGCATTCTTTTATGTTTCCTCCCAACTCTCTGGTCATTCCCTATTAGTCTACTTTGCTGGTTTCTCATCTTTCCAGTATCTTCTAAGCAGTGGTGCTCCCTCCTCCACCAAACTCATTCCTCTTTGAAATCCACATTTACTCTTTTGGTGATCTGGCCTAGTCCTGTGGTTTTAACACCGACTATATGCTGCCTTCCCTAATTTATATCTCCAAATAAGTCTGCTCCCTGATCTAGAGATCATTATATGCAACCACCTGAGCAAGGCAGACCTGAACATTTAGTTGGCATCTCAGATTAACATGTCCCAAACTCAATTCCTAATCTTTGGCTTTATTCTTAAAATTGTTTTCCCACCCCAATAGTCTTTCCTGTTTCAATTAAGAAAAACTCCCAATACCATGGAATGATTTTTGGTTCCTTTTTCTTTCACACTCATGTTTGAGCTGCCAGCTGATTCCTCTGGTCTCCATTGAAAACATCCCCTGGACCAGGGATGTGCAACCTTTGGTCCTCTCTGGGCCACACAGGAAGAAGGAGTTGTCTTGGGCCACACTAAATATACAAACAGTAATAAAAACTGATGAACAAAAAAAAAAAGGTTTTAAGTAAATTTGCAATTTTGTGTTGGGCCGCATTCACAGCCATCCTGGGCTCCACGTGGCCTGCGGGCCACAGGTTGGACACCCCTTCACCTGGACCAAACCATTTTTCACTACCTCATCTTTTTTTCAAGGAACCATAATTATTTTTCGAGATTAGTTCAGTGACCTCTTGGCTGGTCTCTCTGCCTCTATCCCTGGCCCCCAAAGCCCAACCCCTTACAATCTTTTTTCCACTGTGCAGCCCATGTGATCCTGTTAAATATGTCACTATGTCTCTCCTTTGCTGACCGCCACCCCAGAGCTTCCCAAGTTGCTCAGATTAAAAGCCAAAATTCTAACAATGACCTACAAGATCCTTCACTGGCTGCCAGACTCTCTGACCACATAGGCTGTTACCCTCTCTGGTCACCGCACTTGGATCCTGCTGGCCACCTGTCATCTTCAAAGGGCCCAGGAAAGCTCCTACCTCAGAGCCGTAGATTTTGCTGTTCTCCCTGTCTTCGGTAGTCTTTCTTCACGTGACTATGGCTTGATCGCTAGTCTTCTTCAAGTCTTTCTTCAGATCTTACCATTTTAGTGGGGCCTTCCTTGCCTACCTATTTAAAATTGGAATCCCACACACCTGTCGTCCTCTGACCTCCTTTCTAGTTTTATTTTTTTATAGTATTTATTACCATCTTATAAAAAACAATTTTGTTGCCCTGGCTGGTGTAGGTCAGTGGATTGAATGCGGGCTGGGAACAAGGGGGTCCCAGTTCGATTCCCAGTCAGGGCACATGCCTGGGTTGCAGGCCAGGTCCCCACTGAGGGCCATGTGAGGAGCAACCATACATTGCTGTTTCTCTCCCTCTCTTTCTCCTTCCCTTCCCCTCTCTCTAAAAAAAATAAAATAAATAAAATTAAAAAAAAATTTTGTTTATTTGTTGTTACCTGTCTCCCCTTGCTAAAAGGTAAACTGCTTGAGGGCAAAGATTTTTATCTGTTTTCTTTTGTTCACTGGTGTATCCTCCGCCACTAGAACAGGCTTAGAATATGTGATGGGCAAATGTTTGTTGAAGAAAGGAAGGAAGGAAGGAATATCTTCCTACTTCCAGTCTTAGAATTTTTCTGCTATATATACAAATGTATCATGAAACCCCACTATGAAACAGCAAAATAAATCCTTGTACATTATGCTTTTTTGTTGTTTCATAAATTATTTACTAGATCATTCTTTCTTTATAACAAATGTAGTGTTTTAACCTTCAGTGTAACTCTCGCTTCTACTCACCAAATTCTAATTTGTACTAGAATGTTAAACCTATATGAATTGAAAATGTAATAAAAATACAGATGAAAAACTACATCAAGCGCTCCTTTGTGGTTACTCAAAGAATCAGAATTAAATCAGAATACAGTATAGCTGCCGATAATGCAGACTTGCTTTCAGTTTTCCAGGCAATAGTTTATCTACTTGATACAAGCCATATTTGCATGTATTATGTTTTCTGTTGATTGTTGGCATGGTCCACACACGTGTCACACACATTTACAGGACTGAGTGTGATCAATTAGGATACCCAGTGTCCATGCGGCCTTCACTGTTGGCTAATCATATGTTGATTGCTACTAATCAGCATCCTATTTGAAGTGAACAAGTTGGGCTGATACAAGGAGAGAGCAAAGAGCAGTTGCTATGTTGTCTTTTAACGGCTCATTTTGTATCTGGAATGAAATTTGATGTCCTTCTCTTTAACCACTTTTACTTGTATACTATTTTAATTATTTTATGTGTTGTATACACAGGGTTTTTATATGTAGCGTATACGTTATATATGTATGTATTTTTAAATATAGAATCATCATGGTCCCAACTGAGTAGTTCCTACCATCTTTAAAGCCTGACAAACATCAGTATTTTCAGTATTTACTTTTATAAATCTATTTAAATGTATCCAGTAGGGGAACTAGTTTAGTTATCTTTCAAAGTCAGTTAGTAAACTGTCCAAGGTATTCATTTAGTTACCCACCTTCTGCCTTAGTTTTGAGGTCGACACCAAATGCTCTCGTGTACAGCTGAAACATGGCCCAAAGGTAGGGTGAGATGTGAGCTCAGCAGCAGTGTTTCTACCTAACTGCCAGTGGAGGCTGAGCTAGAATCTGGCCGGTAAGAATCTTTAGCGAACTGCACAGTCGGGAGATGGAGCACGTCAGAGTGGAGAGCACTGTCACAAGGAGGAACTAAAAGTGGAGGAGAGAATGTACAAGAATTGACTGTAACTCTTATGACATAATATGATTTTTTTAAAATAAAAGCAAAACTCATAGAATGCATCTTTTCTGAATCTGCTTTCTCTCTGTGGAGTTACTAATTGGATTTCAGTCACTCCACAATGGCTGTGTGGACTAGCAAAGGGATCTGGTTTGACATTAACAGGTCTCCAAAGTTCGTTAATGCAAAGTAATTGCATCGGTGACCTCTCTCCCACATGTGACTGGTGTTGCTAAAAGGCTATAATAATGATTGATTGCCACCAGTGGCCCTCGTTTTGTTAGTTTCTTATGGTAATAAAACCCCAATTATGTTTTGAGAATTGTTGAGAATTCACTGGAACTGATAGTTATTAATGGCATACATTAATTATTAATGTTTGGAACTTTTTAAATCACCATTTTATTCAAATATAGGAAAGGAAGCAAGATTCTAACCCTGAAAATGCACACACTCACAGGCAGAATTAGTGAAATCTGAATCAGGTTAATGGATTGTAACATAATTTCCTGGTGGTGATATTGTACCATAAATATGCAAATTATTACTGTTGGGCAAAACTGGGTGAAAGGTATGTGGAATCTGTTATTTCTCATAGCTGCGTGTACACCTGCAATTATCCAAAAATCAGAAGTTAAAAATATGTGTAAGTCGATCATTGTATAACATCTTATTGTTTTAACAGAACATTACTATCAAAGGGCAAGGAACAGAGACTGATAACTAGTATACAAAATTTCATTTTTTACAATAAGATTAGAAACTTGATTTGGTTTCTTAGATGGAAAATGGTGTTTGCTCTTTATCATGGTAGATGGTTTAGAAGGCTAATCTTATAGATAATTCCTTGGTTTGTTCAACTCATTTCCTACCATTGTGTTCCTTTCCTTTACAGATCTGTGTCTCCAAGTGCCCAGAAAAATTTTTAACTTACATGGAAATGCAATTTCCATACAAAATAAACAAAAACTCTTGGACATATTACAGCCAGTTCTGCAAGTCCCCTATTACTCAACCTGCAAAGGTATGTGTGTTTAAGTTTATAAATCTAGAAAAAATTTAATTTTTGTTTTAATCTCAAGTGTAACACTAACATTTGTAACTGGAAAAACCTCCCAAATGTAGAAATGATTACTAAATGCACCATTCTGTTAAAACATGCACAAATGCATGTATATATACAAAAACACACATACAATTTACAGTGTATCACTTTGTAGACTTGGGAGGTTATGCAAGATGATTAAGTCTGGTAAATTAGCTTCAACTCTTTCATGACATCAACAGATTTTCTACTTGGATGGATGTTTTTGCTGTCAAGAGCTAAGAGCTTAGACAGAAAACAGTATGGTGATTACCGGAGGGAATGTGGGTGTGGGGAGGTAGGAGAGACAGGGGAAAGGGGGAATAAATGTGATGGAAGGAGACTTGGCTTGGGGTGGTGAATACACAGTACAATATGCAGATGATGTATTATAGAATTGTGCACCTGAAACCTACATAATTTTGTTAACCAATGTCACCCCAATAAATTCAGTTAAAAAAAGAGTTAAGATCCCTGACTGGAATAGCTCAGTGGATTGAGTGCCGGCCTGCAAACCAAAGGGTCACCAGTTCGATTCCCAGTCAGGGCATAAGCCTAGGTTGTGGGCCTGGTCCCCAGTTGGGGGCACGTGAGAGCAACCACACATTGATGTTTCTCTACTTCTCTTTCTCCTTCCCTTCCTCTCTCTCTAAAAATAAATAAATAAAATCTTAAAAAAAAAGTTAAGAGCTAATATCATTTTCAGTCACTATTTCATTAATGCAGTGATGAAGCCCAATGGCTACTTAGTAGCAAGTATAATTTTACTTCTAACTCCAGTTCATAATTATTTATTTAAAAAAATCCCAAAACCCTACCCAGGTTTAAGATTTATAAGGGAATTCTAAAGCTTCATTATATAAATTAGTATTAATGGCTTCCAAATTAGAGAAGAGCTGTTTTTCCAGAAGAAAATTTAAGGATTAGAGACTCAGGATGTGACTAAGATAAAAATACACACTTTCTAAGGTGTGCCTTGGTTTGAGAGGGCCTGGTCTTATTGTTATTGATTTGACTTAATTGCACTTAGGGCATTTAAGAGCATTTGTATGTGGGTGAGATAATCTTACAGTTAGTTTTACTAGGGGAGTAATTTGAATAAGGAGATTATTATGCAACTGAAATTTTAAAGGACAAAATTTCTATGTTGAGGGTAAAAGTTGTCATCACACAGCCTTTTGAAATGCTAACATACTCTTCCTTCCATTTTAGTCTCTCTCAGAAATAGTAATGGACGATGATTGTCCAACGGCGATTTTCCCAAGCAAACCTTGTAAGTGATTATTATTTTACCTTAGAAACAAAGAATGGGTGAAGGAGTTATTTAATTCAATTTCCTCATTTCACTATGGATGAAACTGAGGCCAAGAATTGTGCTATGACTGGCCCAAGATCCCAGAGTTAATTAGGAAGGAAGCCAAAACTAAAGCTCAATGTCCTGACACTAGCCAGGGATATTTCCACTGGACTATGTGCATTTGGGGGTTTTGCTGCATAAATACACATTAAAAAAAAACTGAAAATTGATTTTTGAAAGCTCAATCAGATCAATTACTTGGTGCTCTGTGAACTCACATAAGCACACGCAAAGACATACCCTTACACATCGACCCCAGAATTCAGACAAATGTCTGTTCGGAAATTGTTTGGGGAGTGAGGATAGAATATATACTTATTTTTATTTCAAATATTTTAAATTTGAAATTTGAAATATGTATTTGTCTCCTGAAAGAATCAATATTTTATATCTTTAAGATTAATAAACTTTATGTAACTATGTTTAGAAGAAAATGAAATAATCACTCATTTTTTTTCTTATGAATATAATTCTAACTATAGAGAAAAAACTTTACATAAAGATGTTCACCACAATGTTATCCAATAGGACCCCCTCAAAAAAAGAAAGAAAAAGGAAATAGTGTAATGCCCAAGAGCAAGAGAATGGTCAAATAATTTAGGATATATTCATTAAATGAAATATTTTAGAGTTATTAACTATAAATATATTATAATGTTAAATAAAATGCAAAATTCTATATGCATTAGAATGACAAGCATGTATAAATTAAAATAAAGGAAAAAATATTCAGCCCTGGCTGATGTGGCTCAGTGGCTTGAGCACCAGCCTGCGAACCAAAGGGTCACTGGTTCAATTCCCAGTTAGAACACATGCCAGGATTGTGGGCCAGGTCCCCAGTTGTGGGTGTACAAGAGTCAACCACACATTGATGTTTCTCTCCTTTTCTTTTTCCCTCATTTCCCCTCTCTCTAAAAGTGAATAAATAAACTCTTAAAACAATATTCAAAGAAAAAGATTGGAAAGAAATATGCCAAAATATTAAGTGGTTGTTTTGGAGTTGGCAAAACACTGGGTATTTTCTCTTTTCTTTCTTTTTTTCTTCCTCCATTTTTCCACAATGAGCGTGTATTTCTTTTAAAATGGAAGAAAGTCAATATTCATGAGGTTTGAGTAGAAAGTTGGGCAAAAACTGAAGTAGCTACCACCGAACACAGTGTCTTACAGAACCCCATCACTCTCCTCTGGGTCATTAAAGACTCAAGCAAAGACATGGGTTTTGCAGACATTTGCATTTTCCCAGGAAGCCGTAGGCAGCGTCTGTAGGCAGGAACAGTGTTACAAATTTTTATGCAAAAAGGTAAAAATGACTCATTAGTCACTGAAGATATAATAAGTATAAAAGCATAAGACATAGGCCCTGCCCTTACATGTACCGAATGGTTAAATCTCACAATATAAGATGTAATTGGTGATACAGAAATGGAAAAAGCTTAGTCCCTCACAGCCCAGTGAAGGAGACACTAAGGTATACATTGCAATCAATGTGGATTCCCCCTAGTCTGGGATTAAGTATAGTTACCTAATAGAATAGTATGCAGCTAAAAAAATTTACCCATTAAAGGATATATATATAAAGAAATGAATAATAGTAAAAGAAAAAATAAAGCAAGGGAAAACACTGCAAGTAATGTAAGTTTATAATTCAAGAAGAAAAATTTCTGGTCAGAGAAAGACTGAAAGGAAATTCACCAAAATATAGTTCATTGTGGGTGCTAGAACTATGTATAGTTTTGTATCTTCCTTCATATTTTCTCTATTTTCCAAATATATAATGAGCATACTTAGTCATTGAAGCTAACAGATTAGATTAGTTACTCACTGGAAATAATATCTAGGACAAACCCGGGGAATGCTGTAGGTGGAAACAGTCATGTTTAAGGAGTGGAAAGGGAACGAGTGTACAGAAAGGTCAAGGGAGGGCAGGGGAGAATCAGGGCAAGAGTCTGGGCAAGGAAGGAGAGCTCTGAAAGACACAGGTTGTCTACCGTGTCAAAAACTCAGGAAAGTTAACTCGCTCAACAGCAAATACTTACTGAGTTCCACGTCGGATGAAGACTGAAAAATGTTGTAGGTTTTGGCCACTAGGAAGTCTTTGGGATCACTGGGAAGATAATGTCCATGCAGGGCTGGGGAACAGGAATATGATCAGGTTAAGAGGGAATAGAAACAGCTGATAGAGACTACAATGTCATTGATGCCAGGGAATGGGAAGGGGAAAGAAAGAGAGGTTAATGAAAGTGGGTAGACAAGAGATGGCTTTTGGCCCAGAAAGTCAGGAAAGGCTTTATAAACACATATTTCTTCCTTTCCTGCATCATCTGCTTTAGTATGTTCAGGTCTAAACTCTACATGAACCCTTGCAAATCTGGGATGCTTTGTTGGGTCACCACCTCCTGGGAAAATTCCCAAGTAAAATCTAAAACCAGCTCCCATGCACAGGGGACAGAGAGAGACTGAAGTAAATTTAGGTTTAATTAGCAAGAGACTTACTTAGCAGGCTTATCTTGGACAACTCAAAACAAGTTCTCTGCTCCCCTCTGCCAGACTGTAAAAGTTTACTTATAGACGTTTACCAGAGTCAGTCACAGTCACAGGAGGTCTTAACAGGGTTTAGTCACATACCTACTCCAGATCCTCTCCTCACCGTATTTCTAGCTCAAGGTTGCGTCCTGGGGCAGCTTCAAGCGTGGAAAAAGCAAGCAGAGAGCATGCTTCAGGCACAGGGACAGAGTGAGGAGACTCCAGTTGCCCGGATGCAGCCAGTGGTTCAAACCAAAGGCCATGTCTTTTTGGTGTCCTTCCCCCCAGCATTCTACCCCTCGTGGCTGTGACGGGCTCTTCTTCTGCACTGAGCGATAAGGAGTCAGCAGGCGGTTTCATAGCATGGAGGTGGCTCCTCTCATTGTTGTCTGGCAATGTATAAAATATGTTATATATTTTTAAGTGTTATGTATATATTTGGCAGGTGGGTACAAAAATCTACTCATCTTGCAGCTGCCCAAAACAAGCCTCATAAACTCCCTTGCTGATTAAACCTGCCGTCTTCCAATCTGGAGTGATCTGCCTTTTTCCTTCAGTCTCTCCTAGCCCTCCATGTTTGGGGTTCGTTTTAGATTTACACCCAGGAAGCTCCCAGCCAAGCTTGTGCACCAACATGCTTCCTGTAAGAAAAAATATAAAAACAATCTATTTGTGATTTATTTTCTCACTTTATTTAAAACTGGGGTTTAAAATATTTTTAGTAATACAGATTTGTAAAGGGGTAAGGATTCTATTTAATCGAAATAGAAGGTTGAACAGTGAGTTAACCCTTCTCAGAAACTGTGCTAGTCTACAAAGTGTGGGCCATTTTTTATAGTTTTAGTATTTCCATTTCCATACTTTAAAAAAACATGTAAGTGAGAAAGGTAGAAGGAAGACAAACTATTGAGGCTTTACAAATAAAAATTTTGTTGTCTTAGTAAAACCTAAATGTTTGAGCTGTTTTTTATTTCCCAAGAAATTATTCACTAATGTCTAATTTTCAAGGATTCACTCAAGGAGTACCTAAGATTTTTTTTTTTAAACAACAAAGCTAAATTCATCCAGTCATATGAGTAAATGTAGCCTTTTTAAAAAATGTGTTTACCATGAGAAATGCGTTATCAGTATCTTTCTTTTACCACCTGCGCTGTTTCTTACTTTATGAATGTGCCATGCATAGAATAATCAAGTTTAGAATGTAACTTCAGATTCTCATCCTATTTGCTTTTTATGTCAGTCTTAGAACAGATAGTTTTCTGATCATCAAATAACGGGCAATTATTTACACCGAGCACTGAACACACTGTCTAACAAGAACTTGGTTGTAAGTGACTGAAAGCTTAACCAAGGGAAGACATCATGTAGGAAAGAGTAGAAAAGCAGTTACCACCATTTTATTTTCACAGTTCTCCAGAGATGTTTCCCTGACTTCTCCACTAAAAATGGCACTTTGACAATAGGGAACGAGACAACATTTGAAGATGGGATGGGAAGGACAAGAAACGCTATGGAACTCAGGGCAGCTGCCAGGTATGTGTGTTCGTATTCCCAATTTCATTTTTGATGCACCCCGTTATTGAACCGAAGACTGCAGCTTCCATTAGGTTGTCATACAGGAGGAATTATGTATTATGAAATACACATGCCCCTGTGGATTGGAGAGCTTCGTATATGTTCCTGAAGAAAAGCATCGAGAGGAGAAATCAGAACAATTAGAAAGAACAACCATGTTTATCAAAATGGTTAAATCTTTCACTATCATTAGTTATAGAATGAGACCTCAGGAAATGTACCAAAAGGTCATCATATAATTTGCTTTTTGAATAAACATAATTTTAAGAAAAAAGCTATGCTTTTTAAAGCAGCATTAAAAAAATATTACTGAAATAATGAAACCGCTCGATGTTTTAAAGGAAAGGGCCTTAAGGAAGATGAGACGACCATGGCAATACCGTTTCAGTGCTGGACCAAATGTCCACATACAAACTGCAATGAAGTGAATTCACTGTTCCCACTGGCTGTGTGCATCCCGGCATGCCATGTTACTGGGAAATGTGATTCCCAGGGTACACACACATGTGTGCACAAGCAAAACACACAGTGTTATTGCATTGCTCAGTTGTTGAATTAAAAAGGAAATATAAAGATATCCTAAAGTGTAACTTCTTTTTCTTGAAAGACTTTAGCAGTCCAAATAGAATAGTGAAGTTTCTGCATATTTAGAATATAATGGCAACATGGATGAACTTCACAAATATAAAGCTATATGAAATAATATAAGTACAATTCCATTAATAAAGTTCAAAAGTAAGCAACACTAAGTTAACTTATCCTGTGATGCATATATAAACGTTAAAACTAATTTTAAAAAATTAGGAAATTATTATCACAAAAGTTGGGATGTGGTTCCTTTTGGGGAAAGGGAGGTATTGTAATTGGAGCACATTGGAAAAGGGATGATGTAGCTGTAGTTACATATGTGTGTTCACTTTGATATTCATCACACACGACACTAAGGAGGCGTGCACCCCTCTGTTTGTGTCCCGTGGGCCTTCCTGCTCCAGAGTTGTCCGAGGTTTAGGAAGGTGAATTAATGATGGTGTTCATTCTTGACTCTCTGGACTTTGTAAGTTAGTAACTGATCTTTCCATTTAAACTTGTTTCATATAGTGAGCCTTCTGCAGTATTGAAGGCATGCCACCTATGTGAGAAAAGGATCTGTTCACCGTTTTGAAGGCCACGAACTTTAGGATGTGTAGATACAGCCACCTTTGCAGGTTTACCGAAGCGACATTTCATGAACCGTTGTGTCTAGGAAGAGAGTCATGCTGATAAATGGGTTCTCCAGATGTGCATTGGACAGCAGCTTGCAAAATTCCTTTTATCCCAACAGGAACATGTCTGTTTCGTGGTACTTAAAAAATAATCGACTTTTTTCTTCTTTGAATTCAGTAAGATGAATAAAGTCCTTGATGCAAAGGCAATTGGAATGAGAGTGTTCGAAGACTACGCAACAACTTGGTATTGGATTCTCATGTAAGTGAAAACATAGATGGTTTTCCCCAGCCCCGTTCTGATTTTGTAGAACTCTTTCTTCAAATTTCCTATATAATCATGAATTCAAGGTTGGCTCAGATCTCAGTTCCTGCCATTTTCTTTCTCATACAGAATAAAAATGGGACAAATATATTTGGAAATATGTCCAGTGTTAATGAACAGAAAGTTGTGACTATAAATTTTAATTGCATTCCTTAAAATACTCTTATAAACATATACTTCAAGTTTTGTGGAGGCAGCATCTGTGATATGTTTGCTTCCCATCACGTTTTAGTAGATGCAGTATTTCTCTGGTCTGTTCTCCCATTTGTTCTTTGTTGATTTCCAAGAGATTATTCTTATTTTTTTAATACATCCCTTCCACATAATGTTTATTGTTATCATCCACAAAGGTCACTTATGAAAAAATATATAAAGAGAGGAGGAAATTAAGATTTTTCAGACATAAGATTTGCCGTCCTGAAAACGTAGTCACACTACCGGAGCGGTACATGTGTTTGATTTATCTAAGGATGTCATTGCCATCTGGTGTTGTGTCACCTTCTTGGGTCTTAAAAGCATCTGTGGTTTCCTAATGATCAAAGAATAAAGTAAAAACTTCTTTAGATACTGACAAGGCCATTTACAACCTAGCCCAACTTAAGTTTTCAGGTTCATCTTCACTCAGTTTTTTTTTTTTATTAACCCTACATTCTAAACACATTAAATACTATGCCCATGTTTTTGCACATTCTGTTCTCTTTCCTAATATTATCATTCCTTGTGCCCCTGGCAACTTTATCTAATAATTTAAAATCAGCTGTCACGTCATTTATGAAGTCTTACTTGACTTCTGCAGATATAATTAGTTACTCCCCCTTCTGTGTTCCTCATACCCACAGTGGTGTGTGTTTACACACATGTACCCACCTATCTTTTACATACCTATATTACATACCTATCTTTTACATAGCCCTGACCATTTTGTGTTTTATTTCCTTGGCTCTTTCCCTCTGATAAACTATGAACTTTTTACCATGGTAATTATGTATAAGTCATCTTTATTTTCCTAACTCCTATTATGGTTCTTGGAACATAGAAGATGCATTGAAAATGTTAGTTCAAGAAACATTTATAAAAATACTAGGGGAACAAGATATACACAACTTTTAGATGCTTAATAAAGTCAAATTTTGTGTAAAATATTAGTGAATAATTTTTAGATCTGCAAAATTAGTTTTATGAGATTTCAATGCCTTGTCTTAAACAACTGCAGTAATTATTGTCAGAGCACATCGGGATTTCAGGATATATAGCAGAGATTATAGTCTGTACTTAACAGTCAACTGGCTCACCTGTTGTAGGACCCAAATATCACTAGATAATTTCCATGTTTCTTCCTTAATTTTGGCTTCTCCACTCTTGTCTGAAGAAGCATACATTATGACGGACCCCCTTGCCCACCTCCCTCCCAGCACACACACTGGAAACCTCTTCACCACCTTGGCCCCACGCATAACACTAGAACATAAGCACCTTCCTTTATTTTCAACTTTCCGCTCTAGTTTATTTAATGAATATAAAGCCAAAGATTGATAAACTGTGACTTAGTTTATTCAGGTAGAATTTTTATGCAAGAATAAAATACACAGGATAAACATCTATATATCCCCCCCCCCCGTTCTTTTTAAATATTTGTCTTGGACTACAGCATAGAATAGTTTTTCAACCATATTGAATATTTAAGCATTACCAGATTTGTGATTTTTAGAAGGAAATGGCTTAGGAAGTTAAAACCAAAGGTTGTGCAAGACTACGATCTGAGAAGCTACTCTGATACCATGCTGTTATCAATGCGGTGACAGTGATTATTAAGATTCTGTTTGTTTGTGAAGGTAAAGGGACTAGCCGAAGAACATATATGCATGACGCATAGACACAGACAGCAGTGTGGCGATGGTCTGAGGGAAGGGGGCAAGGCCAGGTAGAGGTGGGCAAAGTGCCGGATGGGGACATCTGTAATAGTGCAAAAGATAAAAATTAGAAAAAAAAGAAAGAAAGAAACAAAAGAAAAGAGAAAGAAAGAAAGATTGATTGATTTTGTTTGTAAAGGTAACACTTGAAGTCAATAAAGCCAATAAACTACCAGGCTCTATATGTTGCTGGGTTTAGAAACTTGCAGATAGCACCAGAGTGTCCATTTTTAAAGAAGCATCAGCCAAATTTCCAATCTTAACGAGCTCTCTTTGATAAAATTACCTAAAGAAGTCCAATATAGCTTTAACTTGGGTATAGTGAGGTAAAACGAGTATCTCTACTAGCTCACTCAAAGTCCAGGAAGAAATTAAAACAGAAGGAAAATAGTCATGCTGTTGATTGCTTGATAAAGTCACATGGCCCAGGTGACACACAAGCCTTATCATGGTTCCAAATTGTGGCCTCCAGATCAGTGAGAACCTGAAATAGATATCTGGTGATGTCAGATATTACAAACTCTTAGAGATAATTAGTCCATAGTGAAATGGTCTAAAAAATGACTATAAAAATCCTGAGTTCAAGATCTGTGTGGGGCAGATCCTTTTTTTTTTTTTTTCGGTCTTCCTATCCTAAGAATCTTCTCTTACTGCCAGACAGTTGTGTTGCGTAAGGCTTCCATTAGTCACCAGGTAGGTAGGACAGCACACATTCATCATAGATAGGTTTTGCAATTTCATACTTATTGGATAGGTATGAAGGGAAAAAAATAGAACATGTCAACTATGGCAGATAGGCCAAAAGTATAGCTTGGAGAAATTGTGTCTTTCCTTGAACAGTGATTGACACTGGCCTTCACTTTAGCTGGGCACATGAAGATGAGTCGTGTATCAATTCCCTGATGCTCCTACTCTTCCATGCAAAGTCTTAATAGGAACCACTGTTTATGATTTTTAATGTTATAAATGTTTCTATAGCTAGGAAAAATAAAATAATCTGAGAATTACTTTTAAGAGAAAAGGAGTGTTGTCTTGCTGTTTTCGTTATGTTATGTTTGGCGCACCTGACTCTGTGTTTGTCTTGTGTTTTTTCTGCCAGCGGCCTGACAATCGCCATGCTCCTCAGTTGGATGTTCCTGCTTCTCCTGAGGTTCACGGCTGGATTACTCTTCTGGGTCTTTGTTTTCGGTGTGATTGGAATTATAGGTTATGGTAGGTATTACCCCTCTTAAAATTGCCAAATGTCAAAGTTGCCTTTTTCTTTTCAGTTGCCATTATCAATAAGCAGAAAATATTTTCTTGCAGCAAATTTAATTATTCTTTGCTCCCACAAAAAGGGTTAAATTTAGAACAATTATTTAATTTTGCATACATTGTCTCTATAACTTTTTTCTTCTTTATCATGAAAAAAGTGCTTTCTGTATAGTCTACTTTTTCTCCAGCAACCTTTGGTGTCATGTTTCATGGGTACTAAGATAGAAAGAATCCCTTTTAGGTTAATGAAAAATATTTCAGATAACTTCTTTTATTCCTTTAACTTTTTATTTGATCAAAGGCCATGTCGGCATAGTTACAGAAGTGTGATCTATTTTTCTCTTTCAAATAAGTACCATTAATCCAGAGCCTGTCACTCACATTAATAATTAGCCAGTGCTCTATAATGACGCATCACCCTCTAGAGGGAAGCATTCTGAATTACGCTTATTAGATGCAGAGTTAACTTTACTTCAAGGCTCAACTCCAATCACTAACTCAATCCCCCAAAAAACAGTACAGGTACAATGTGAACCCTAAAAAAGGAATTAAAGTCTCTCCCAAGAAACAGTATAGTACTTAGGACAGCTTCCCATCAGAACAAAAAGAAAAGAGAATCCAAAAAAATGAGGATAGTGTAAGCAATCTGTGGAACAACTTTAAACAATCCAATGTTCGCTTCATAGGGGTGCCAGAAGAGAAAGGGCAAGAATTTGGAAATCGATTTGAAAAAATAATGAACGAAAACTTCCCTAATTTGGTGAAGGAAATAGACATGCAAGTCAAGAAAGCAGAGTCCCAAACAAGATGGATGTAAAGAGGCCCACTCCAAGACACATCATAATAAAAATGCCAAAGGTTAAATACAAAGAGAGAATCTTAAAAGCAACAAGAGAAAAGAAGTTAGCTACCTACAGGGGAGTTTCTATAAAGTTGTAAGTTGATTTTCAACAGAAACTTTGCAGGCTAGAAATATTCAAAGTCATGAAAAACAGGGACCTACAGCCAAGATTGCTCTACCCAGCAAAACTATCATTTAGAATGGAAGGGCAGATAAAGAGCTTCCCAGATAAGAAAAAACTAAAGTAGTTCATCACCGCCAAACCATTATTATATGAAATGTTAAAGGGATTTATTTAAGAAAAAGAAGAAGATCAAAACTATGAACAATAAAATGGCAAAAAATACATATCTATCAACAATTGAATAAAAAAATCGAACTAAACAAACAAAAACAGAGACAGAATCATGGATATGGAGAGCATTTTGATAGTTGCCAAAAGGAGGGGGTATGGGATAGTGGATAAGGAGGTGAGGGGTTGAAGAAGTATAAATTGGTAGTTACAGAATAGCCATGGGGATGTAAAGTACAATATAGGAAATGGAATAGCCGAAGAACTTATATGCATGACCATGGACATGAACAATGGGCTCAGGATGGCCTGAGGAAGTAGGGGGTACTAGGTGGAGGGAGGCAAAGGGGGAAAACTCAGGACAACTGTAATAGCATAATCAATAAAATATAATTAAAAAAACAAAAGTAACAATTTCCTGTTTCTTTCACTCAAAGAAGAGCTTTACACATATCAGTATAAGAATGCAGTTGAACCTTATGACCCAGCAATTCAACTTCTGGGTATTTATTCAGAGAAACTCAAAACACTAATTTGAATAGATAAAAACACCCCTGTGTTCACTACAGCATTATTTACAATAGCCAAGATATGAAAGCAACCCAAATGCCTATCAATAAAAGATTGGATAAACAATATACAGTGGAATATTAGTCATAAAAAAGAACAAAATTTTACCATTTGCAACAACATAGATGGGCCTAGAGGGTATTTTGCTAAGTGAAATAAATTATACAGAGGAAAAATATCATATAATTTCATTTATATTTGGAATCTAAAGAATAAAGTAAATGAACAACAACAACAACACCAAAAGCAGAAACAGGCTCATAATTAAAGAAAACTGATGGTGTCCAGAGAGGAGGGGGTTTGGAGAGCTGGGTGAAAAAAGGCAAAGGGATTAAGAAGTACCAGTTGGTAGTTACAAAATACTCATGGGGATGTAAAGTGCAGAATAGAGAATATAGGAAATAATATTATAATAACTATGTATGGTGCCAGGTGGGTACTAGACTTACTGGGGGGATCACTCTATAAATTATATAAATGTCTCACCACTATACTGTACACCTGAAACTAATATGAAATAGTATTGAATGTCAACTGTAACTGAAAAAAAAGAATGCAGTTGAATCTCCAAGTTCTGTAGTTAGCCTAAATTCTAATCCCAGCTTACTCTATAATGTGTAACTGGGGAACTTCGGGAAAATTTCTTAATGATTGTAAAATCCAGTTTCCTTATCTATAACATCGCTGCAATAATCTCTATCTCACAAGACTGTGAGGATTAAGTGAAATGAGTGTAAAACTCTCAGAATAGTGTCTGGAACCGGGTTACTGAGTTTCTAGACAATCATTCCGGTCTCTCAGGTGTTCCTCATCTGCTCCTTCTGTGCAGCTGCCCACAAAAAGGAGGGCCAGTCTATTGGAAGAACTGCTGTCCCTTAATCAGAAACTCTCAAGAAACCTTTTTGTTTAAAAGCCTTTTTTTGTGTGTTTCTCCTTGGAGCTCAAAATAACCTCTGCTGTTTGCCAGCTTAGAGCCTAAGCATGTGATTCAATCACTCCTTTATTATTATCACGAAGGAAAGGACAGTAAAGTTTGCCATTGATTTCACTGACTTGTCCTAACGAGCAAGAGAAATCTGCAATTGCCTACTGTCCAACTTTGACAATGGCAAGAGGGAGAAAGACGATTAATATCTAAAAAGTGCAGGTAAAGCAATGAGTTTTAGCTTCCTATTGACTTTCTACGTCGTGCGAACTCAGCAATTCATGGTGTGGAAGTAAGCTTGAAGCTGTTCATTGGGTGGCGAAATATCCAGCCAGAATGGGAAGTGTAAGTAAGTAAGACTGTGTGCAACACACCTGCTGCTGTCTCCGGAAGCTGACTAGTGATATGTCGTGGGAAACCGCCCATTTCCTACTGACAGCAGCCTGCTTACTAGGGCAGAGCACAGTGTAGATGCACCTCACCGACCAGAGAAAAAGACAGGCTATTGGTGGGCAAATGCCCATGAACAGCAGTGGAACAATTCTCCTTGACCAGGACAGGTTAGCAGTGACACAGGAGAGGCCATATGGCTGCAAGCATTGATTTGGAGATCGAAAGAGGCACAATTACAGATTCATTACATGTTAATGGTGTGATCCTCTGCAAATACATAGTCTCTTTGATTTTCAGTTTCCTCAGCCATATAGTAAGAATCTGTATTACAAAAAATAATGTACATAAAGTACTTAGAAAACTGCCTACCACATGGTAATTGTTCAGTAAATAATATCTGTTGTTGTTATTCATTAGTATTATTGAGGAAGGAGGAGTTGAAGCTCAGGAATCATATCTTAAAAAGTGAGAGAGACAGAGACAAAGCAATAAAGCAGTATAAAGAGAAATAGGGAAATACTGCTGAGACTTTCACACCCCCCATTATGAAGGAACTAAATAGTCTGAAGGGCTCACTTGCTAATAAATAATGGCATAAAAACAATATTGTATTGTATTATATAATGTATTGTTTTGATGAGATTTCAGGAAATGAAGAAAATCTCCCTACAGAAACAAACATTAAACCCATGAGCTAAGAAAGTGGAACACTGAGCAGGAGGCACATGTGAAATGCGGAGCAGCCCATGTGAGTGCTACAATCAGGAGCCTGAGGGCAGAGCCAGCAGCAGGGCTGAAGATCCTGGAAATCACCTAAAGTGACCCCAGTTTGGTGGCAGCCATTGGCTGCTGCCAGACACAAATACAATTCCCGTCTAGATGAATGCATCTTCAATTCAGATCACCAGGTCTCCACAGATTAAGATGAACAAAGCATTATGGCAATCAAAGGTTACCAAACATGTGAGGAAATGCTCTTTTGGGAGAAAGAAAATGATAAACATCAGATTGCAGTCTTCAAGAAATTAGATACAGGCATTAGTAGATATAAAACATGAAATAACTATCAAATGTTCAAGAATTAAGGATAGAATTTTAAAAAATTGGAAATTATTAAAAATGTTCAGGCATGAAGATGAACCAAATAGAAGTGCTCAAAAAATGTTAAATTAAAATAAAATTGTTGGATGGAACTGGAGAGCATTATGCTAAGTGAAGTAAGCCAGGCAGTGAGGGACAAATAC